>JASEVX010000002.1:125942251-126017729 GCA_031761405.1 Serripes groenlandicus
TCTCTCTCTCTCTCTCTCTCTCGCTGTCTCTCTCTCTCGCTCGCTATCTCAATCTGTATGTTTGTCTGTCTGTCTGTCACTTTTATCCCTCCCCTCCTACAGTATAGTTGTCTTAAACTCTCTATGAAATAATGATATCCGTAGACGCCAAATGTTTACTTAGTGGTCGACAAACTGTTCAAAAAATGATTGTTTCGCAACACTAATACATCATTGCGCAATCTCTGTATTTACACGGTCGGCAGTTTTCCCCGAGAAAGTAAACAATGCAACAATATCGATACCGCACACTGATAGAGAGAGAGTAAAGATTAACCCTTTCCAACATACATTTTCAACAATTCTGCAGCAGATGACTTCTAGGCAAACATATGAACAATCTCTACATATGAACGTATACAAATGTAATTATTGAATAGAGGAATAAAGTTGACAACATTATGGGGGGAAAAGGACAACTTGTTCATAATGAGCAATTTATCTTTTCACCACATTGTCTCCGAATATTGTTTGCTGCAGAGGCGTCTGAAAGTGTCTGTATGAGGGAAAGGGTCAACAACCAGAAACCTTCGGAACCGAGCTCTAGATACTGAGCGTACGTAGTTCATGTGCTTAAATTTGAATCTGACCGACATTTTTTCTGTTGAAGGGATTCAAATGAATTGTATTCATAGACATGGTGTGGACTGAATACCATGATAACATCAGCTATTGTTAGGACTCTTTAAGTAATAACAAATTCAAAGATCCGATGTCGCTCATACATCGCCATGCATCAACAACTTATCCTTAACCCTTTCCCTCATATAGACGCTTTCTGACGCCTGTGCAGCAGACGGCGTTTCGAAAACATACTGACAAAAGAAGAAATTGCTCAAAACGAGCAATTTCTCCTTTTGCCACAATGTTTTCCACTTTTAGTCATAGGTTATCCATTCAATTATAGAGATTTTCAATTTTTTTGATAAAATATGTATACATTTGTAAAGTCGTCTGCTGCAAAATTGTCTTATAAGGGAAAGGGTTAAAAACTACCCGGTTCTCATGCATCACATGGCTTTTAGGTGTAATGCAGAAAGCGCGTTCGGAAAATATCGATTTTTATTGCATATCGGATCTATGAAAATTGTAAACTGGCTCCTCTTGTTATGTTAGAGTGGTATCTGAGTGAGTTATAGTCTGGTACCGGCGAAACATGGTTAACTAGTATATCTAGCAGGAACCGGCAACGACAACTAGATAATCATAAAACTGATTTTGGTAAACTCTAAAGTGGGCCATTACAACTGGATGTTTGGAATGAATACAAACACAATGAATCCAACAATTAAATTCAGTGTTTGAAAGGTTTACCCGTTTAGTCAACAAAAAGGCTTTCTCAATAGTCTTTTACTTACTATACAATGCCAATAGGGCGCAGCCGTTATTGATGTATGCCTAACACTAATGCGGGCAGGTACTCCATGTTAAGTTAGTTACGCCATCAGAAAACATACACATATAAATGTGCGTATCGTGCTGTCTGGTACACGAGGGCCTGTATTCACTTCTAAATATCATCCAAATCTAATAATATATTAAAATAGTCACACAAAAGGGTTTGGCTTAACCGTTCCATTTAACCTATCAGTGTGATAATTTTTTATAGATTTTCGACTCACAGCAATTCTGCAGCAGACGACTTTCAAAACAACTAGGCAAAAGTATGGAAAATCAGATTGTATGAAGGTTCAAGTATTGAACAGAGTTGAAAAGATGTTGGCAAAAGGAGCAATAGCTAAATATAAGCAATATCTACTTTAGTCACACTTATTTCAAAAGTAGTCTACTATTTATGCGACAAAACACTTCTGCAAGTTGAATAAAACGATATGAAGTAATAGCGAAGCAGACAATCAAAACCTATTTGGAAAGAATCGACTGAGTAAAAACCACAGAGAGACTGAGCTATATACGTTTAGAGTATAGGACAGAGCTTCTATGTAGAAAGAAAGATTCCTCTGTTTGTTACAAGCAAACAATAACACAATAAAATGTGTAAACCGTGGAGGATTTTTCCAGACAATCGGCCATTATTCATTTTATTTATTATTCCTTGAATGTTTTTCATTTCCGTTACGAGAACATTTACCGATATAGTTACAAATCTTTATCTCCAAAAGGAAATATCAGTTTGTTTTCTTTAATAAATTTCCTCGATTTTACTGTCGTTTCTTGAACCATTGATTGCTTAAGATGCTAAGATCATTTGCCACTTTAGAGAAATACGTTCCGTATTCGATATCATTTGCGCTTTCATCAAACTGGATTCTGTCAATATGACAGAGGTTTTTTCAACTCGTTTTATTCAGCTTTGATAATATCTAACTTTGATCTAACCCTTAACCTACTGAGCTCGGTGATCGGTTTTCATGTTCCTTTTCGTGAATTAGCATAGTAACCTTTTACATAGCGCCGAATTCTCTAAAGAAGACTCTTCCATGTTCAAAATCGGACGATTCTATTTTTTAAATTTCGATACTGATGTCGGGTGAGACTGCTCGTTACGAGCTTACTCAATTGAATCTGTATTGTTTGCAAAATCCTCAATTTTGCAACTGGCGCTGAAAGAGTCCTGACTTCGTATTTCGTCGAACTGAAAGAGATACGTTTAAGTGAGCCCCATTTTGTACCCCGACTGTTATAAATAGCAAGGCTGACTTTTGGAAATATTACAGTGCCGCTGCAGACAAAAACAACCATACCACACTGTCGACCGGTGTAGATTACGATCAACATGTGCATCCCCGTAGTCTTAGCTTGATACGCACTGTTCGCTTATAAGTCTGAGAAACATCTATGAAGCGTTTGAAATACAGATCTCATTAAGTTCACTGAAGTATGGTTAAAAACCGCTGAAGGTTTGTTTGCGTAAAGCGCTATATTCAAGAGGCTTTTGAAATAGTTTTTGATTGTCTTGTGTTTTAAACTGCTTTAGACATAGTTCAGTTATATCACGGCGTTTCCTTGGTAACTTACCATCACTACTGGTTGATTTATCCTGACGCCAACGAGACAGTCGTAATGCTAATCCAACAACCACGAACGTAGGGAAAGACATTATATTACTACCATTTTTGTTGTATGACCCGGCCGAGGATCGAACCCACGACCTCCTGCACCAGAGGCGAAAGCTTTACCGTAACACCAATAACATTTACCCGCATGCATTTGGACGCACAGAAAACATTTTGGTAAAGAGAGAAATTGCTAATGATATGCAATTTCACCTTTTGTCATCATAATTTAAATTAATTCATTAGAAATACTTATATTTATAGACATTTTCTTTTGCTGTATATTGGTTCGTATGCGGGGGAGGGATTAAGTTGTTGAAATATTCAATACAATGTTTTAAAATTATAAGACAGGTTTAACCCCATCCTACTTTCAGGAAATAAGGAATTAAATAAAGTTCATATTTAGTAGAATCTTGCGAGAGGATTCCCCCCCCCCCCCCCCCCCCCCCCCCCCCCCCTTTTCCACCTGCAAGCGTATCCACAGCAGACGGCTTTGAAAAAATGAGAGATTGCTTGTTGTGATGTATTTCTCGAATTGTAGATTGTCCTAATCATTCCAATCTTATCATTACTTATGCTTTCAAGTATAGATAGTTTTAATGTATAAACTGATATGATTTCGTCTGATAATGCCTTTTTTTATGTGGCGGAGGATTTAGTTGAAATTTTAAGAATGGAATAAAAGTGGTTCATAGGCTGTAAAATTATGAAAGAGGAATAAGGCTTTTTAATCCCCTCACATAAAACATAATACTGTTATTGTAAAAAAACGATACATTTCCTATCTGTCACTGGGGGTAGGCTTTATCTGTTTGAAGTCGAACACAGGTGTTTTAGCTGTCAGTTACAATTTGTATTACAAGATCGGGGGAGATACAGGCTGACTTCCATCCCTCATCTATAATTCGTGCCCTGTCATCGGAAAAAGCTACCTCCATGCCGTAACAAAAAGGAACTGTGCTTCATGTCGTAACAAAAAGGAACTGTGCTCAATGCCGTAACAAAAAGGAAATGTGTTCCGTGCCGTAACAAAAAGAAACTGTGCTCCATGCAGTTACAAAAAGGAACTGTGCTCTATGCCGTAACAAAAAGGAAATGTGCTCCATGCCGTAACAAAACGGAACTGTGCCCCATGCCGTAACAAAAAAGAATTGTGCTCTATGCCGTAACAAAAAGGAACTGTGCTCCATGCCGTAACAAAAAAGGAACTGTGCTCCATGCCGTAACAAAGAGGAACTGTGCTCTAGTGACAGAACTATCTTATAATTATAATTATTTTTAGTGTAGAAAACGAGGCATTTGCGCTTCCCCACAGTGTTTGATGTAATTGGCGACCATCTCAGTGAAATAGTGGTAGATCGTCCGACTCGAGTGCTGGAGGTCGCGTGTCAGATCCCCGGCCGGGTCATACTTAATACTTCAAAATACTATGGTAGTAATGGCTTTCCCTCTTTGGCGCTCAGGGTTATGGGGTAATATTACCACTGATTTGATGGTGTCAGAATAAATGAACCTGTTGTACTTGTAACTTACCCGGATATGACGTGATATAACTTATAAAGTGTTGAAAGCGTCGTTAAAACTATTAAGCAAATAACGAACAACCAAGCTTAGATAATTTTTGACAATTGTAGAAAACAACACATTTGGACATCAACATACATTATTTGATCTAAATAAGCAATGTGTATCATGGCCCACTTGAATGATTCTTTTATTTGTTTCTTAATAGTACAGATTCAAATCATACTGCAGGGATGCACAGATTGATCTGGTCCTATGATGCTCACCAATGATTTGCAGCTACATTTATTTCCTGTATTCGCCCAAATATTCTATTTTTTCCATGCCCTATCGCCATATTATTAACTGGATATGTAATCCTTTGTTTTGAATACAAAATAAAATGATCGAAGTTTGATTTTGATTTCGATTTCGAAGTGCAGAGGTAAAACATTGGCGGAAAAATATAGCAATGTTATATTTATCTCGAAAAAACATTATCAGTCCTCAGTGCTAATCAACGTTCTTCAAATAATGCAGCTAAAAAAAAAAAATCGCGAATATCTTGTCATCTATAAAGTTTAAGGTTCTTATTGTATATGTTGATATTGTCTATATGAAGATTGTAATCTTTGTGTCGTCTTATTTTAAAGTTTGAGACACATTTAACGTTTAGAAAAGTTTTAACTGTACCACTTTTTGTGAAAAATAAAGACCTTAATTGATTGGCGTTTTAAGCCGCTTTCAACAATTGTTCAGTTAATTCCTGGATAAATAAGTTGCCAGTTCTACTGGTTCATTTATCCTGACACCAGCCAGTCAGTTGTTATGCTAAACTCGCAACCCTGAGCGCCAAGGAAGGCAGCTTTTACTATAATTTGTAAAGTTTTGGGTATTAACAGTATCGATGTATGCAATAAAATATAAAATGTCATTATACTCTAAGAAATAAATTCTATAGTATGTATCACAAGGGCGTCAGCTTTATTATAACTGAATGTATTAGCCACGGATGAGAATGGAAAAGTGAACAATGAAAAGTGAAACAAATTATATGTTTATGTCGATGCCGTTTTAGAAACATCACAATGTAGGATAACGTTGATCAAAAATGCTTTGACCACTTATGAAATTAGACAGGATATAATTGTTATAGAAGACAAAGTTTATTTCAAATGCAAGTTCAATAGGCCGCATGGCCCGTGAAGAAAAACAAAACACACAAATAAACACCTACGAGTGACATAGTTATAATAACGCACCTTTCAGCGCCGAATTGTTTAAAGTAGACTCTTCCATGTTCAAACTCGGACGAATCTATTTCCATGTTATAGGATTTTTGGAATATCTTTATAACTTACAGCCAAACAATGCAGATTTCAGGTGAGACAGCTCGTTACGAGCTGCCTCACCTGAATCTGTATTGTTTGCAAAAAGCTCAATATTGCCTTTGGCACTGAAAGAGTTAACATTTAAGATAAAATCACGTCAATTTGTTTTATATTTGTCTATCTATTCAAACACCGCAAAAATATGCACATGTTTTACGTCGAACGAAATGGACATTTTCACTGCCAAATGTTCTTTGTAGTCTCTAGCGTCCCTCATCATATGTCAAACTCAATAATGTGATTTTAATTTTAGTTCATTGTAGGTGTTATAATAGGTAAGTAGGTTTTAATACAAGGAAGCAGTTTAAGTGTAAAACAGAATTAATGTCAGGTTATTTTAACATAAGTAAATTGTTTTTGAGCCGCTCCATACAAGAGGCGATCTTGTCGTATTACCCAACAGTTAAATGTTCGTGTAGTTTCACAAACTCCTTACAACAAACTCTGTGCTTTAGTATCTTCTGACAAAAGGCTAGAAGTGTAACCCCTATGATTCCGTGTTCATACACTGCTTTGCAATGTTGAGACGTAAATGCAACTAAAGACTCATTCGTACAACGGCTAATATATATACCGAAAAACGAGTCTTCTATTCGCCGGATATGCATTAATCCTTTCCCACAAATTGGCGCTTTCTGACGCCTCTGCAGCACTCGAATTTTGAAAACATTGTGACAAAAGAAAAATGAATAATAATACTTTTATTCCCACATACAGACGATTTCTGACGCCTCTGCAACACGACTTTTGACACAATGTTTTCTAGTAACAATACTTTTATTAATAGAGATTGTTCACGTTTTAGACTAAATGTTTTTTTAAAGAAAACCGTCTGCTGCAGATGTGTGATGTATGTTGGAAAAGGTTAACATATTGTGTCACCTCTCTTGACAGGGTGACTCATGCGTCACTTCTTCAATATCTGTCTTCGTTTAGGGAAATGTTTCCATAGTTTTGAGTAGAGATTTTCAAAAACGTCTGCTGCAGATGTGTGATCTATGTGGGAAAAGGTTAAAATTTACTTGATGCGGCTCAAGTGAATATTCTAAGTGAACCTGACTTTTATACAGCAATCCGAGTCGATATTCACTTATAAAAACCGTTAACATGTCGAGGATATCTCGGTTGATACGACGTCGTTTTTTCATTACATTTAATACCACTGTCTCTAGACCGGTAGCGCTTCTAGTAGCAAGGAACAAAACACTAATCTCTTCAAACATCACCAATTACAACTCCCATTTATATTCGATACCCCCATTTCACACAGGCGCATACAATGGGATTATTCTAAACAAAACGTTAGAAATGCACATATCATATTTGACATATACTGAAGGATGATTGCATTCATATTAAACAGATATTCATCCTGCATAATGAATTATGCATTCTAATAAGATAAGTATACATAGAAATGTAATCTGCAGATTTATTGTTCACGTGGCAAAAATCAATCACTTATTTCTCTCTTTTAGGTCTATGAATCATTACAATTTCATATGATTAAAGATACATATACCGTGTTTATAGATAATCCAACAGAGCTTTGAATTTGAAGGACTGTCATATTAATTAATTGCAATCTTAACACAACATATGCTGAAAATGTTAAAGTAATTACATTAGCAAATTATAAAGTCTCGATACTTGGACTTACATTTTTTATAACCATGTCTTGTGAATATAGTTTTGATCAGCATTGTTTGGATTTTAGTAATCAAAATATTCTAAAACTCCTACAACATGAAAATAGAGTCTTCCGATTTTAAACATAGAAGGGTCTACTTTAAACAATTCGGCGCTGAAAGAGTTAAGCTGATATATGAAACGCTGATCGTCTTAGCCATCTTTTGAGAAGGGAATGTTATAACTATCTAACAGTGGTACCTTACCATGTGTGTTTATATCGACAAAGGGGAGGCTTTGATTGTATAGCTTAAGTTGATATACGAAACGCTGATCGTTTTAGCCACCTTTGAGAAGGGAATGTTATCATAATCTAACAGTGGTAGGTTATCTTTTGAAATATATATCTCTCTTAACCCTTTCCCAAATACAGACGCTTTCTGACACCTCTGCAACATACGACTTTTGAAAACATTGCGGCAAAAGGAGAAGTTGCATATAATGAGCAATTCATTCTTTTGCCACTATGTTTTCAATTCTTTTCAATAAAAACTTAAAGTTTTATTCTAAGAGGTTTATCATAGTTTTAAGCAGATATTTTCAAAGTCGTCTGATGCTGATTTGTTGTATGTGGGTAAGGGTTTAGACCGGTTTACGCGTCCTTATCTAGACTCCTGATAACTACTTTCCTGTTGAATCTGTATCCTACGATAAGACTTCTTGTGGAAGACTGTTTCAGCGTTAAAACGCCAGACTTTTATACACGCTTCAACATCAATCAATCATTCTTGTTCAATCAGGTACTTAGGAAAAGCGAGCAATGACCCGATCGTTGTTACTGTTAGACCCATATCAGATTGTTTGAGACACCCTCGTGTACATATACATGTATATTGACTAATATGATAGAGGCAGCTGCATGGTTCAATCAGGTACTTAGGAAAAGCGAGCAATGACCCGATCGTTGTGACTGTTAGACCCATATCAGATTGTTTGAGAGACCCTCGTGTACATATACATGTATATTGACTAGTTAAAGAAGCAGCTGCATGGTTCATTCAGGTACTTAGGAAAAGCGAGGAATGACCCGATCGTTGTTACTGTTAGACCCATATCCGATTGTGTGAGACACCCTCTTGTACATGTACATGTATATTGGCTAATATGACAGAGGCAGCTGCATTGTTTAATCATACAGCGGTCATACGAAAGACATTATAATGTTAATAATTGTTTAGCCTCCTTGGCACTAATAAGTGTTGGTTAGAATAGCGAATGACTAGCTCGTGTCAGGATAAATGGACTATAAGTGCTGGTTGCTTAAAACAGGAAACGCCGTTATATTAATGAAAAAGTGTTGAAAGCAGCGTAAAACACAATGGAAACAAATAAACAAACAGCATCAATATTTGACCTTAATTATAAATAGGCACAATGTGCACGTTTTTATTGCTTTTAACTTAACGTCTTTTTTGTTTCTTAACATTGTTATGGTCAAATCAGGGCGACAGTTCACTTAAAAAAACAGTACTTTGCTAAGGCTTGGGCACTACACCATGGCCGACGCGACTGTGGATCAAACATGGGAAGTCCCAAAATCCCGGACGCTAACCACTCGATCATGGCGGATTACTCTCCTTTCGTGTGTAGCAACCCAACATATGAAAAAAACCGACTGCAGACGTTGACATCGTGAAAACCAGAACTAGGCTGTTTGTTACTGTGATTAGTCTTTTTATAAAATGTCCTGTCTACATGTGTAGGAGGGGTCGGTAGGTTCATCCCAAACTACATCGGTAATATATGTTCATCAGACACTTGAAACGATAAGACAACATAAAATATAAATATTGCAATCTCGGCATTTATCATCTATTATCGTTTCACATCAGACATATTACTACACAGACGCATTCACAATTTCAATTTCATATCTGTTGCAAAAAATATGATATGATAACCATATTGTAGTATCTGTACATAATAAATTTTCACAAGGGATTCCTATGGATTATATTTGCCGACAGTGGTGGAGGTACTGCCAGGTAAAAGTGTGCAATCATATGTATAAAACAAGGCATTTTCATTGTGTTTTTAACTAATAGCGACTTGTCCTCCCATGTGAAATCTGAAAAAAAGAATTAAATACTGTTGCCGGCTTCTGTCGGCTAATGAAAGAAGCAATGATTGAAAACTGATTAACACTTTCTGTATTGATTACTGTTTGTATTATATAGAAAGTTTTATAATCTGGAGTTACCTTCCCCTGCCAGTATATTATAGTGCCAGACAGACACCAATATTAGGCGCATTTTGGACATGGTACAACAAGCTAAAGGCTATAGAGACAATCTGTTCGTGGACAAACATATGGCGGTTTAGCATTTCGTACTCCGAAAGTGGTTCTCTTCCTCATTTATGTTTTATTTCCAAACATCATATTGTACTGGTCCGCTGATGATTACGCGAATCATATTAACTTATTTACTATCTAGTCGCCATTGCTGGTTCCTGCCAAACTTACTAGTTTACTATAGAACGCCAGGAACCATACCATATTGTTTAATGCATTAAATGATACCCTCTTCAAAGTACTGTAACATCCAATCATCTTGTATAATGCATAAGAATAAGTATATATACAATAAACAAAATATGACGCGTCCATAGAACTGACCACCATTTCATAAATCCTTTTTTACATTTACTTAGCTTCTGACACCAATAGTTCAGACCTGTTCAGTGCATATAATCATAAGTTAACCATTTCCCACTTGCAAACGCATCGCAAGCAGAGGACTTTTTAAAAAAACATGTTCGCAAAGGCGTCTACTGCAGATTTGATAACTGTGGGAAGGGTAAATCATTGTAAGTAACTGCAAACGTTGAGCACCCTGGGGAAGCGGCTACATTATATGTCCATAGGATATTCAGGCATTCAACAGCGTTTCGTCCTCTTTAAAGTAAAATGTATTCTGCCCTAATGTTCTCTGCTGCAGATTTGTTGTACGCAGGAAAAGGCTTGAAGACGAGACGATTTAGCATGTTAAATATCACTATCCTGCCCTTTTTGTCGACCACAAAGTAGACAATCGTTAATGATATACTATTAGCTTCTCGACACCCGGCCAAGTTAAATCGTACTCCACCGTCACCACTAAGGTTCGAACCTTCGACGCCTTGCTCAAGAATCGTATGCCTACCGCACTAAGTTATATGCTGAACATGATATTGGATATACGTCTATGCTACTTTAATTGATCAATCAAACATTTCAAAGATACGCTTTCCAAATAGCATGTCATTCCTTACGGACAATCCTATTACATCTGACACGAAAAGTAATCAGCCATGAAATTAACATATCGCCGTATGCCAATCAACCATTCGTTTGACCAATACTCGAGTAGCTGATATATATAGAATCCATCATGAGTTTCCTTTGGAGATCAAGATTTCTTAAATGAGTCTAGAAAAAGACGGTTATTAACCGAGCCTCTTGGCGAGGTTAATAACTCTCTTTTTCGAGACGAATTTAAGAAATCTTCTCCAAAGAAAAACGAGTGATGGATTCTTTTTATCACCTAAACAGTGTGTTTAAATGAAAAATATTGACAACATCAAAACAAAGACCGAATAACATATTCTTCATAAGAACTTGTGATTCACCGCATAAAAAAGTAGTCCTCATCATTTTTCAATAAGAAGAAAAAAAAAAACAATGTTTTAAACAATTAAGACTCGTTATTTATTCAAAATAACGTATTATTGCATTTTTCAATGTGTAAAATTTAACAACTTAACAATAAACATAATAAAGATAAAGGTTAAAATGACGTCATCAGTAGTCGCGTGTATGACGTGTTTTTGTTATCACACGTGTATGATAACGTTGTTCCGTGATTTGTTCTCAACTTGAAAATAGGGGTATTTATGTGATAAAAACAAATGACATATACGGATTCTGTGCTTCAATTTATCCGATGTTAAAAAACAACGATATCAATTGGGAAAGCCAATAATATACTGATAAGATCAGACGAATGGTGCTTCTCACGAACGAATGTATATAAGCCGCATTTTACAAGTTGGTGTTTGTAATCCGGATTCGATCCCCAGTCGTGGCGTGACATTCATGGTGGAGTGCCTATTGGGCAAGGCACATTTCCTAGCCTAGTACTGGTTGGTTTACCAAAGGATCATGAATAAGTGAATTGTCGACGTGATGTACCTGAAATAATGTTTAAACGACGTAAAACCCCAATGAAACAAACGATCAAAACTAGTTGGTGTCTGGTTGCATCTCAGTACGAAAGGGATCAACCCAATGGATACGAGAGAAATCCCTTGGACCAACAATTCTAGCTGTCTTTTTTTTCAGAGGTTGCATTGCAGGATCAGACCAAAGGATATATATAGTAGTACCTTACCACAGATTGGCCGACAAATTCAAGTTGTTGTTTTGGTCTGAAGTAAATTCTCCTAGTCTAGAACAGGATTGTTTACCCAAGGATCATGAACAAGTGAACTGGCATCGTGATATAACTGAAATAATGTTTCAAAATGACTTTAAACAACAACCCAACAACTCGACATAACCATAGATGCTTTGATCTGACACTCAACTTGACCGTTAAACGCGAAAACGAAACGGGTTATGTGAAACGAAATCGGTTTTCGCGCAAAATTACCGTTTTAAAAACACTTGAGGCTTTCTTGAGTGAACATAATTCAGTGCCTGTTGAATGCAATGCTGGTGTGTGTACATGAACGAGGGAATGTGTCTGCAGTACAAATATGTTTTCACTTTAAGGATTCCGCCGTGGCCGAGTGGTATGCTTCAGATACATTTCCCAGCCATGGCGGTCATGGTGGAGCGCCCTTAGGCCAGAGCTCTAGATAAGGGGCGTTTTGCATGTTTTTAAAATCTTTATTTGATACTCTAGCCCTATTTTGTGGGTTTATTAAAAGAATCGTTTCAACGAGACGATTCTTTTAAGTACCCACAACATAGTTTTCACTTTAATAATAAGAGTGAGATGGTGGGGGAAACCCCTGAATACCTGCCTTAGACAATGCATATTTCCTAGTCTAGCATTGGTTTGTTAACCCAGGGATCATGAATACGTGCTGAAAGTATGTTGAAAACGGCTAAAAAAACCACCAATCAAATAAACAATTGCTTTCCCTTTCAAATATTGACGCCTCTCACTTTTAACGCCATAAAATGTTTAATTTACGTAATGACTATATCAATGTTTGAATTGTTCACACATGTGCTTCGAAGCTCCTAATTAACTAATGACCCAGACGAGGCTACATCAATATTTATCCTTCATTCATTCGTTGATGCAAACATCTGCAGAAAGTATTGTATAGAATAAGAATGTGTTCATATCAAAACAATTTCTCTTTTTTTACACAATGTTTCATCTATTCATTATCAAGAGATCTGTTAAATCTTTACCTATATAGTTAGTGTGTTATTTCTTCATTGTTTTTATAGTGTAACATTTGATTAACTGATTGTTTGTTCGATTCTTTCAATAGTTTATCCCGGCGTATTCGGTGTAAATTTACCAGTACTTCCTGACACTGAGTGTTAAGTACGAATTCCATCCTCACAAACATGACAACCAATATGTGTTCAAAGGCATATGCTGCAGGTTTCTTTTTTTTTGTGAGTGAAAGGGTAAAAGAATACTTCCGTCTCCATATTTTTTGCAAGTGACTTTTTGCACGCTGAGAGGTGTTATTGGAGGAGACAATTCATTTATGTCGATTGTTAATGTCACGCGAATTCCGACCTTCGGGGATTTGCAAAAAGCATTAAGGTTATGTTTAGGCTGCATACTGGTATAACGAAGTTATTCCCTCCCGGAGCTGTAGTGGGAGATCACCGACAGGGTACAGGGGCAAAGCCCCATTTAGGCACTGTAGGCACGTGCCTACACATCTTTTTCTAAAAATGACCCAAAATGAAGCTGCGGCGATACACATCTGCGTAATGTATCGACCAGATCAGCCTGCGCTGTCGGCGCAGACTGATCCGGCCGACACATTCTTTCTTAGAGGGATAGATAGAGTAGTGATTCTTGAAACAGAAAATCCACAGGAAGCGAAAAGTGTATATCCGGGTACGCCTGTGTGGCATGCTTAGGCTGATCCGGGTCGATACTTTACGCAGAGTCCACAATATTGATTTTCTCACGAGACGGCCTACACATTGATTATTGCCAAGCTACGGGGGTCATACCAAATACTTAAATTGTATTTGAAATAACGGCTTTCCCTCCTAGCCGCTCAAGATTGTAGGGTTGTGATTACGACTGACTCGCTGGTGTCAGGATAAACGAAACAGTAGTATCGCCGTGATATAACCGAACACATGTTGACAGCGGCGTAAAACAACTTACAAACAAAACGAATTCATTGACTGATTGGGGTTTAACGCCGTTTTTAACAATTTCTCAGTTATATCACGGCGGCCATTTCACCTACTCCTGTTTCCTATTTCCTGGTTTTCTCACACCAGTGCTCCACACAACAATCTTCCCAAGCAACTTGCTGCTTTTCCACATAGACTTAGCCCATTGGTGGAAGACGAATGACGCATGTCGCATTGACTTTTAGCTGAGCCGGGATTCGAACTCACAACCCCTGTATTGACAGCCCGCGTCGCTACCGACTGAGCTACCGGGGCTCGGCTCAAACAATACTTTACTTCATCGTGATTATAACTGAATATCTTTTCATCGTACATGTACGTTTTATACACCTTCTTACCCCCCAGTGAGCGCACTATTTCATAAGGCCAGACGCTCTATATTTCTTGAATAATATCAGACATGTGGTTATTATGGCTAGGTGTTTATGTTTTTTTAAGTAGGGAGAAAATTAGAAGGTTTATGCAAGAAAACACATTACTCAATGCTTTTGTAGACTGATTCACATACAACTATTTAATATACACATAATATATGTCTTTATGGCATCATTTTACAGTAGACGACCATGAAAACACAGTTTGTTTTGGGGTTTTACGTCAAATTCAACAGCTAGGCTTATATCGCGGCGGACAGGAAAGATGATACTGGTGCCACATCCATCTTACAGTATAAAAACTATGTATTCAAATACGATTATCAAATAAAGTTTTAACATTGTTGCAAAAGGAACGATTGCTAATTTATGAGCTACGTTTTCTTTCGTCACAATTGTATATCAAAGTCGTCTGCCTAAAACACGTCTGTATGCAAAAATGACTTGCATATTGTGCTTATACAATTTAGACCAATGTCTACGAAAGACCGGTGGTGACTTCCAAACTTCACATTTCAAACTTCAAACTTCACACTCCACACTTCACACTTCACATTTCACATTTCACACTTCACACTTCACACTTCGGACTTCACACTTCACACTTCATAGATAATATGTTTGAAGTGTGAAGTTTGAAATCTGAAGTCTGAAAAGTCTGAAGTTTGGAATTCAGACTTTATACTTCACACTTCATAGATAATATGTTTGAAGTATGAAGTGTGAAGTGTGAAGTTTGAAGTTTGAAGTATGAAGTTTGAAGTGTGAAGTTTGAAGTTTGAAGTTTGAAGTGTGAAGTGTGAAGTGTGAAGTGTGAAGTGTGAAGTGTGATGTTTAAAGTTTAAAGTTTGAAGTGTAAAGTGTGAAGTATGAAGTATGAAGTATGAAGTGTGAAGTGTGTAGTTTGAAGTATGAAGTGTGTAGTTTGAAGTCTAAAGTATGAAGTTTGAAGTATGAAGTATGAAATTCAGACTTCATACTTCACACTTCACACTTCACACTTCAAACATATTATCTATGCAGTGTGAAGTATGAATTCTGAATTTCAAACTTCATACTTCAAACATAGTAAGTATGAAGTGTGAAGTGTGAAATGTGAAGTGTGAAATGTGAAGTGTGAAATGTGAAGTGTGAAATGTGAAGTGTGAAATGTGAAGTGTGAAATGTGAAGTGTGAAATGTGAAGTATGAAGTTTGGAAGTCACCACCGGTATTTCGTAGATGTCAGACGTAAATGATTGTTTTATTGCAAACCGGACAGATTCAATTTTGCTGAAAGGAGAACGTATCAAAGTCGTTTTCTGCTGAAGCCTCAAACAATAATTATACCGATGTGATCCAGAGAATAAGAAACAGCAAAAGCTGGCTTTTGTGAACAGTACAAAACCAGATCAGCCGGCGTATCCGCTTGGACAATGTCTACTGCTCCCACGATTTGTTTTTCTACACCGTATAATACTACACTTAATCCCCCATTTCCCCACATATAACAAATCTGCAGCAGACGACTTTAAAAACATACTCGGAAAAAAATGGAGACTACCTTTATAAATGAAAGTACAACAATTTAATAAAGTTGAAAATATGGTGACGAAAGGATAAATTGCTTGTTTTGAGCAATTTATCCTTTTGTCAACATGTTTTCAAAAAAGTCGTCTGCTGCAGAGGCGTCAGAAAGCGTATTAAAGGGTTAAAAGCATGCATCTATCAAACGTTGCTTCTAAAAAAGACTATTCTTAAAGTACAATGTATTCATTTGAAGTTGTCCTCATCAAACGATCCTTCATCCCTTCTCTCAGGCAGACACGTTTGCTGTAAACGAATTATTGTCAAAGCAGATATTGCTCGGAAAGAGCAATTTATGTGATCTCTATTCAATGCTAATATGTTCATTCATAGATATTTTCTGTATTTTGTTCTAGTTGTTTTTAAAGTCCTCTGCTGCAAATTTGATGTACGCGGAAAGGGTTAAAATACAACGTCAGGTTGAATGTTAACCCTTTCCCTCATACGGCAATTCTGCAGCAGACGACTTTGAACGTATTTTGTCAAAAAATAGAAAATCTCCTTAATTGAATGGATAACCTATGACAAAAAGTGGAAAATATTGTGGCAAAAGGAGAAATTGCACGTGTTGTGCAATTTCTACTTTTGTCACTATGTTTTCAAAAAAGCCGTCTGTATGAGGGAAAGGGTTAAATAATGAAGGTTATTTTGAACAATCAACAATTCACAAAAAACAACCCTTCGGCGGAGACATCTCATTTTCAAGAAACCGTAATTTGTACTTTAAACTGTGATATAATGTGACCTTTGAGAAATCATCGGCTTTCATTTGATTGTTTGGAATGATTGTTTGGAATGATTGTTTGGAATGGTCCCATTTCAGCGATGACTTTGTAATTAAATCATGAGAATTGAGATAGAGTCACGTCTAACACTTGTCCTGCTGAATGCCCCAACTGGTAGCATCCACTCTGATTTTTAAGTATAAACTGATTTATTTTACGCCGTTTGCGGAACTAGCTTTACAACGCTCGATTTCCTGCTTCCTGGAGACATAACCAGTACTCACAACATTTGATAAATCCCAAAGGCAGAACCTGCTCATCACGGGATTCGAACCCGGTACCTTTGGTACGAGTGGCCGGCGTTCTACCACTGAACCAGTGTCTTCCACGACTCTGAATTTTGACAATCACTTACTTTATCTGTGGAAAAGGCTTTGCTAAATATTGATTAACTTGTAATGAACAATGTTTGCAAAAAGTACACTACATGATGGTGTAGATTGATCTGATTTTGTTCAACAATGTTCGCAACACCTCGGTGATGTAGTGGTAGAGCGTCAGCCTGGTGTGCCAGAAGTCGCGGGTTTGATCTATGGCCGGGTCAAATAGTAGTAATATGTTCAACCCCCACCCCCCCCCCCCCCCCTTTTGGCGTTCAGGGTTGTGTGGTTGGCATTACGACTGACTCGCTTGTGTCACTGGTAATTTTCCAAGGAAACGTCATGATATAACTGGGGAAAAACACACAGCCTACAAACAAACAGTATTCGCAATTGTAGTTTGAAGACGTGGTGTTAAGTGGTGTTCTGTGGTGTTAAGTGGTGTCCTGTGGTGTTAAGTGGTGTCCTGTGGTGTTAAGTGGTGTTCTGTGGTGTTAAGTGGTGTTCTGTGGTGTTAAGTGGTGTCCTGTGGTGTTAAGTGGTGTTCTGTGGTGTTAAGTGGTGTTCTGTGGTGTTAAGTGGTGTTCTGTGGTGTTAAGTGGTGTCCTGTGGTGTTAAGTGGTGTTCTGTGGTGTTCTGTGGTGTTAAGTGGTGTTCTGTGGTGTTAAGTGGTGTTCTGTGGTGTTAAGTGTTGTTAAGTGGTGTCCTGCAGGGTAAGGGTTGACATAGATAATCGATTTCAAATTATTCTCCTCTTACATGTCAAAAGTAATTAAAACATCACGTTGGTGCAATTCACGTGCATGCGTCATGCTCAATAACAATTAATCTAATTTTTATGGACACATCGGAGAGAAATGTGCATGTCTTTTGAGCCATGTGCCACCTTGATTGGTAAAAGGATTTTGTTGTTTTGTCCTTATTATCTGGAGACTATTGACTCACCCTGAACTTATAGCAAACGTTCATGTTAATATGACGTATTGTGTCAGTGTAGCAAACGGTCATGTTAATATGACGTATTGTCAGTGTAGCAAACGTTCATGTTTATATGACGTATTGTCAGTGTAAAGTGTTAATGTTTATATGACGTATTGTCAGTGTAAAGTGTTCATGTTTATATGACGTATTGTCAGTTTAAAGTGTCAGTGACGCGTGCTGATTACTTAAGAAGGACAATTTACTAAGGAATATATTGGAAACTTGTTATTGTTATTGTTATGTATCAATCATGCTGCAGTTCATTTATCATCGACATTACATTCAATTATATGGAAGCCCTGGAGGGACTTCTTACTTCAATACTTCTGACTTCCATACTTTTAACTTCATTACTTCTAACTTCCAAACTTCTAACTTCATTACTTCTAACTTCATCACTTCATTACTTATAACTTCATCACTTCTAACTTCATTACTTCTAACTACATTCACTTCTTACTTCTAACTTCCAAACTTCTAACTTCATTACTTCTAACTTCATCACTTCTAACTCCTAACTGCATTACTTCTAACTACATTCACTGATTACTTCATTACTTCTAACTTCCAACTTCCTTACTTCTAACTTCATTACTTCTAACTTCCTTACTTCTAACTTCATTACATTCAACTTCCAATGTCCAAATCTATCTTACTTCAGTACTTCTGACTTCTGACTTACATACTTCTAACTTCAACATTTCTAACTTCATCACTTTTAACTTCCATACTTTTAACTTCCATACTTCTAATTTCCTTACTTCTAACTTCATTACATTTAACTTCCAAGTTCAAATCGTATTGTTTTCATTCGTAATGAAGTTAGAAGTAATGAAGTTAGAAGTAATGACGTTGGAAGTTGGAAGGAATGAAGTTAGAAGTTATAAATGAATGGAGTTAGAAGTAATGCAGTTAGAAGTTAGAAGTGATGTAGTTAAAAGTAATGAAGTTAGAAGTTTGGAAGTTCTGTTTCAAGAACCATTACTTTATACCTCTATGCCCCTTGAGTCGGATTGTGTCGGCCCGGATCAGTCTGGGTCGATACATTACGCAGAGGCCATAATGTTGGTTTTCTCGCGGGACGGCCCAGTCTTGTTGAAATGGCGTTTAACCCAAATCAATCAATCAACTCATGGCTGGACGCGGTATATTGGCATCTTTAGGTTATGGTCTGAAAGACATGGACGAGTTGATTGATTGGATACACTGACCTTGGAAGACAAACTATGAACGTAAACCTGGTATGCTATACCGTCAGTTACTTGAAACAAACTTCACTGAGCATTAAGATGTGGCAAAATATCAGCTTTTTGACATCAAAATAAGAGTCCTAAGAGTAGCAAAATACAAATTGATATCAAAATGCGAACACACGATCTAACAAGAAGCCGCGCTCTGGAAAAACAATCAGCGCGACACTTGAAACCGCTTTATTTTGCATCAGCGCAGCAAGATCTGAATTTCAAATGTTCGCCGATTACTCACAGAAGACCCCAGGAAACTTCTGATATACATTGTCCTTTTTGGCCAGACAGCATAAAGGAGCAGGCATATTTATATTTACGCTTGTACTTATAACACTAAAATTGGTTTTTGTTGGAGCACCGTCCAAGTTTGTGTTTCTTCTCGATGTCTGGTCAGACTGGTAATGTTATTTTCAACCTACTTACACTGTTAGTATCGATCATGTCGGATCTTTTTTGTCGACGATAGGTCGATGTTACGTTAATGAAGTTCATGAAGATAAACTATCGCACATCATTCGATGGATTATATTTTTTATGTATTAACCGTGTTACTTACAATCTTCAAGGAAATGTAGAATCTGGGAGTTCATTCGTATAGTTTTGATAAGGACTTTACAGCATTATAGGAGAAGAAGAAATTGCTATTTTCGGGCAGCAACCTTTTTACCCAATGTTTTCAAAATATGTATAGTAGAGGCGTAAAAAAGCATCCATATCGCAGAAAGGGTTATAGGCGATTTTCGAGCACTTTTTCTACCTCAGTATCACACCTACCATTTCCTAGTAAGGAGATCATCTTTCAACAACAACAACAACAACAACATTATTATAACATAAAATGTATGAATGCTTCTTGTCGCAAACGAAACACATTACATTTCTTACAATGTTGCAACTGAGGAGACTCGATAGTGCAGCGGTACAGCATCCACATCGTGTGCGGAAGGTCGCGGGTTCGATCCCCGGCCACGTTATACCATCGAATAATTTACAATGGTGGATATAGCTTTCCTACCATGGCGTTCAGGATTGTGAGGTGAGTAATACGACTGATTCACTTGTGAACAGTAGTACTGGTAAATTACACATAAGATGCATTTGGAATCATTACCCATTGATCGGGCGCCGCTTGTGCTCTAAGCTATTGATACTCAAACAGTTTTCGAAATAAATCTAGATTTGTCTTATTCGGGTTTTTCGTCGTTTACAACATTATTTTAGTTATATCACGGCGACAGTTCACTAATTCATAATCCATAGGTTAACAAACCAGTACTAGGCTAGGCTATGTGCCTTGCACATGGACACTGAACCATGACCGCCGTGACGCGACGAAATCAATCTAGAAGTACGTTATGCGTTATATCAAAGTTCATTAAACATACTTAATTATTCTTTTCTTCGCGTATTTCCTTGCATACATCGAGGGCTTGACGTGAAACGGTTGTAACTTAAATTGGTATGTTTTTACCAAGGTTAATCACCTCGACATAAAGTCCTTATTAGCGTTAAATCATTTTACTTGGTAAACAATGGAAATATAGGTGCCATTGCTCGTTCTGAGCAATGGCACCTAAATTTGCATTGTTTACAAAGGGGTCAAAATTGCCCCTAAACCAGGGTTTTCAAAATAGGTTTTTAGTTACAACCGTTTCACGCCAAGCCCTCGACATGTACGTAACGATTTAACACAGTTAAAAAGTGATTATATAATAGTACCAATAAGAAGTAAGCGTGGATGTAAAACTAAGATAAGACGCAGAGAAATTGATTATAATCAAGACGAGAAACCAAACGAACGTGACAAAATGTTATTTATCCTATTTCAACCCTTTCACATATACAAAACATCTGAAGCAGACGACTTTGAAATATTGGCAAAATAATTGAAAACCGCCATTTTTGAAAGTTTAACTTTTGAATCAAGTCAAAAACATTGTGGCAAAATAGCAATTGCTCATTATGATAAATTGCCTCTTTTGCCATAATGTTTTCAAAAGTCTTCTGAAGCATCAGAAAACGTCTCTATATGTGAAAGGGTTAAATAGATGATTTGAAATGCCTCTAAATTAAACAACTTTGGGAAAAGCAAATTTGCAGAAGAAGAATTTGAAAAAGGCTACGCAAATAGTAGGACATTCTCAATAAATGAACGTTTATTTCTATAATATAGTGACACAAGTAGAAATTCCTAATATTGAGCAATTTCTTCTTTTTGTTTCACATTTGTTTTCAAACGTCGTCTGCTGCAGATGCGTCAACATAAGTCAAAAGGGAACCTCAGGTTATTGTACCGATGACACGGTACTCAGTGAGTCAACATGCGTTAAAAGGAAACCTCAGGTTTTTGTACCGATGACAGGGCTTCAATGCGTCAACATGCGGTAAAGGGAACCTCAGGTTATTGTACCGATGACACGGCACTCAGTGCGTCAACATGCGGTAAAGGGAACCTCGGGTTATTGTACCGATTACACGGCACTCAGTGCGTCAACATGCGGTAAAGGGAACCTCGGGTTATTGTACCGATGACAGGGCTTCAGTGCGTCAACATGCGGTAAAGGGAACCTCGGGTTATTGTACCGATGACAGGGCTTCAGTGCGTCAACATGCGTTAAAAGGGAACCTCGGGTTATTGTACCGATGACAGGGCTTCAGTGCGTCAACATGCGGTAAAGGGAACCTCGGGTTATTGTACCGATGACAGGGCTTCAGTGCGTCAACATGCGTTAAAAGGGAACCTCGGGTTATTGTACCGATGACAGGGCTTCAGTGCGTCAACATGCGGTAAAGGGAACCTCGGGTTATTGTACCGATGACAGGGCTTCAGTGCGTCAACATGCGTTAAAAGGGAACCTCGGGTTATTGTACCGATGACAGGGCTTCAATGCGTCAACATGCGGTAAAGGGAACCTCGGGTTATTGTACCGATGACAGGGCTTCAGTGCGTCAACATGCGTTAAAAGGGAACCTCGGGTTATTGTACCGATGACAGGGCTTCAATGCGTCAACATGCGGTAAAGGGAACCTCGGGTTATTATACCGATTACACGGCACTCAGTGCGTCAACATGCATTAAAAGGGAACCTCGGGTTATTGAACCCATGACAGGGCTTCAGTGCATCAACATGCGTTAAAAGGGAACCTCGGGTCATTGTACCCATGACAGGGCTTCAGTGCGTCAACATGCGGTAAAGGGAACCTCGGGTTATTGTACCGATTACACGGCACTCAGTGCGTCAACATGCGGTAAAGGGAACCTCGGGTTATTGTACCGATGACAGGGCTTCAGTGAGTCAACATGCGTTAAAAGGGAACCTCGGGTTATTGTACCGATGACAGGGCTTCAGTGCGTCAACATGCGGTAAAGGGAACCTCGGGTTATTATACCGATGACACGGCACTCAGTGCGTCAACATGCGTTAAAAGGGAACCTCGGGTTATTGTACCGATGACACGGCACTCAGTGCGTCAACATGCGGTAAAGGGAACCTCGGGTTATTATACCGATGACACGGCACTCAGTGCGTCAACATGCGTTAAAAGGGAACCTCGGGTTATTGTACCGATGATACGGCACTCAGTGCGTCAACATGCGGTAAAGGGAACCTCGGGTTATTGTACCGATGACAGAGTTCAGTGCGTCAACATGCGTTAAAAGGGAACCTCGGGTCATTGTACCGATGACAGGGCTTCAGTGCGTCAACATGCGGTAAAGGGAACCTCGGGTAATTGTACCGATGACAGGGCTTCAGTGCGTCAACATGCGGTAAAGGGAACCTCGGGTAATTGTACCGATGACAGGGCTTCAATGCGTCAACATGCGGTAAAGGGAACCTCGGGTAATTGTACCGATGACAGGGCTTCAATGCGTCAACATGCGGTAAAGGGAACCTCGGGTAATTGTACCGATGACAGGGCTTCAATGCGTCAACATGCGGTAAAGGGAACCTCGGGTTATTATACCGATGACAGGGCTTCAGTGAGTCAACATGCGTTAAAAGGGAACCTCGGGTTATTGTACCGATGACTGGGCTTCAGTGCGTCAACATGCGGTAAAGGGAACCTCGGGTTATTATACCGATGACACGGCACTCAGTGCGTCAACATGCGTTAAAAGGGAACCTCGGGTTATTGTACCGATGACACGGCACTCAGTGCGTCAACATGCGGTAAAGGGAACCTCGGGTTATTATACCGATGACACGGCACTCAGTGCGTCAACATGCGGTAAAGGGAACCTCGGGTTATTATACCGATGACACGGCACTCAGTGCGTCAACATGCATTAAAAGGGAACCTCGGGTTATTGAACCGATGACAGAGTTCAGTGCGTCAACATGCGTTAAAAGGGAACCTCGGGTTATTGTACCGATGACAGGGCTTCAGTGCGTCAACATGCGGTAAAGGGAACCTCGGGTTATTATACCGATTACACGGCACTCAGTGCGTCAACATGCGTTAAAAGGGAACCTCGGGTTATTGAACCCATGACAGGGCTTCAGTGCGTCCACATGCGTTAAAAGGGAACCTCGGGTTATTGTACCGATGCCAGAGCACTCAGTGGGTCAAGGGTAAAACCCAGACTCGATATTTATTATCAGAGAAATCCAAGTTTAACATATCATCTCGTCGCACATGACATGTTCCATATTTAGTTGTTACGAATATCGGCGCCAACAATACCCAGACTTGTGTAAGGCTTTATTTATGTGGTGGACCTTTAACACAGCACCGAGACAAATCATTCCATTCCGAATCCAGCTGTTTATAGACCAATCATTTTACTCTGTTATAAGTAAAATAATATATCTCGAAGTCATTTTGTATTAAAATAGGTATGCTTATTGTTCATGATTTCAAAACTCCTTTCAGACATGTTGATTAAAATTATAGCATCTTCTATAAACGACATTTGAAATATTGTGGCAAAAGAAATTGCTCATAAAGAGCACAATAGAGTTTATTCAATACTTCTCATTTCAGTTATAGAGTTATAAACCTCTGCTGTAGGGTTTTCAATCACCTCAGCCGAAGTGATTTGTAATCACTTTATGTCCGTCGTTCGTCGTCTGTTGTTCGTCGTCCGTCGTTTAATTTTATCTTTAACCAACATCTCCTCCTAAACCATTGGACCATTTTCAGCAAATTTTCACAGAAATTATCATTTGGTGGTCGTCTTTCAAATTTGTTCAAAGATTTAAATAATATGAAGAACTTTGATTGCTGCAGATTGAGAATGGGGGAAATGGCAAATCTTTAAAAGTCTTTACCTATGAATCCGTGTGTTAGATTCCAATATAATTTGATACAAATGTCCCTTTGTTCCTTTAAATTCTTCTTTTGTAGAAGTAGTATTCCTTTGCCATACATACACAATTAACTATTGGTGAGCATATGGGCACCGTTTACGCGTAAAGACGACTTATAAATATATACATAAATATACTCAAATAAAGCATACTTTCCTTTCATCACTCTGTATTAAACTCAACGTGAAAATAACACCTCCCTTTTATCAGCGACTCAAAAAAATGACCAGACTGCAAACACTTACTGTATTTTTAGACTCGATCAATATGTAGTCTACATTCTTCAATTGAAACTGAAGACTGTATAAAGAGACGGACTATATTATTCGACTAGACCTTACCGCCAGTCTTCGTTCAGTTTCCTCAAAGATGGCACGTTTCCATTGCCTTAAACTGAAGAACAAACAACAAAAACGCTTTCCTGTGTCAGAAGCAATATTTAGAAAATTCATGTACATTATATTATTTCTTTCTTCGCTCAAAAAGAATGTCACATTTTAAGGTCCAATTTATGAATACTTGACATTGATTTCAAAATGTTCATGCATTTCTGTATGTACATAGTATCCATGGTAAACTATTCTTGAATATTTTAAAATGTCAAGGTCAAATTTCAACTTCAGACGTATGGACTGACGTTGTACTAAAACCGTATAACAGCAAATTCCACTATCCTTTTAGTATATCAATATAATTATGTGATTATGTGGAAGGTCAAGTTTGTTGGACTAGTTCAATGATTACTTCTATCGGAAAAGATAACACGCATGATACGAAATTACCAAATTACGGATGACTTGACCTGAAATACGGTCATTGAATGTATGATTTACACGCAACCGAAATTGAAATATTCTACCGTCGGGTATTAAATAATCCATCTGTGCACGTTAGCCTGAACTATATGAGTCACTCGGTTATTCCTAAACTAGTTTCATGAATAAAATACATTGGTGTTTGAATTATTGATTTAAACGTGCCATAGCAAGTCAGACATAAACGAAAATGACATGAATGGGTAAAAGGTATAACGATTCTACATATTTGAGCCGTCCCGCGAGAAAACCAACATTATGGCCTCTGCGTAATGTATCGACCCAGATCAGCCTGCGCAGTCCGCGCAGACTGGTCCGGGCCGACACATCCCGTCTCTAGGGGATAGAGGTATAGAGTAATGATTCCTGAAACAGACAATCCGCATGAGACGAAGAGTGTATGTCCGGGTTAGCCTATGCGACATACTTAGGCTGATCCGGGTCGATACATTACGCAGAGTCCACAATGTTGGTTGTCTCGCGGGACGGCTCATTTACAGATTAAAGCAATCAGTGTAATTGTATTTGCTTAAAATTTGATAGAACTGTTTGATATGATATGAGGTTATGCCGCTTTATTTTGATTGTATCAAATTCTATAAAATCAACAAATTAAGAAACATTTAATTAACCATGTTAATTGACTCTCTCTTTCTCTCTGTCTCTCTTTCTTTTTCTCTCTCCCCCCCCCCCCTCTCTCTCTCTCTCTCTCTCTCTCTCTCTCTCTCTCTCTCTATCTCTCTCTCTCTCTCTCTCTCTCTCTCTCTCTCTCTCTCTATATATATATATATATATATATCTCTCTCTCTCTCTATCTCTCTCTCTCCTGCTCTCTCTCTCTCTCTCTCTCTCTCTCTCTCTCTCTCTCTCTTTCTCTCTCTCTCTCTCCCCTCTCTCTCCCCTCCCTCTCTCTCCCTCCGTCTTCGATCTCTCTACCTCTAATACACAATGGAGTCCTCAGGAATTACTCAAAGAAATTGAATCCAACTTAAATGAGATGAATAGCCGGCCAGTCAGACGCAAATCTATTACATAAAACCCAAAAGGCCATAAAGAGCTATAAAACAGCAGAGATTCTAAAATCTAGAGATAACCTTGTTACCGCCATCTTTATGTGATCCTGTCTCCTATGTTTTGGTTATAAAGCCTCGTTAAACGATTAGGCAATTTGTCTGACAATCTAAGAAGTAACCTAGCAACTTTTACTTAGAGCAACCTGATTGTGGACTAGCAATACGACTGACGGACTGGCTGGTTTCAGGAGGAGAATAAGACCAGTATTATTGGTTACTTGTTCAGGAAACGTCGTGATATAACTGACAACTGTCGAAAGAGGCGTAAAACAGAAAGCATAGTTATTAAATCACTGCAGTGTCAAGCATGAATCCGGGACACAATGTCTACAGACAAAATGCCACAGGACATAATATCCACGTACAAAATGCCACAGGACATAATGTTCACGGACAAAATGCCACAGGACATAATGTCCACGGACAAAATGCCACAGGACATAATGTCCACGGACAAAATGCCACAGGACATATTGTCCACGGACAAAATACCACAGGACATATTGTGCACGGACATAATGCCACAATGTGAAAAGTGGACAAAATGCCACACATGTGTTTGGATAGCTGATAAAAGTGATAGATCATGGACTGTTTCACTCAAATACTGTTGCCACTTGTGGTGTGCTGCTTTAACATTATAATTCACAATGAAATGTTTTCGAAATAAACCGTGGCATTTTGTCCTCTTTTCAGATTGTGGCATTTTTGTCCGTGGACATTATGTCCTTTGGCATTTTGTCCGTAGACATTATGTCCAGATACCGTCAAGCATATACAGTATAGTCGAACGTTAAGCACTTATAACATAATATGCGTTCCAAAGGCTTTTTAAATGGAGGGAATCATACATAAATACCTAACAGAAGAGTTGTAAGGAAATTATTTGCCGACTCAATCTATAAAATACGAGTTTTTCTACCGAGCGCACATCCGGGTCTGCGTAATGATTTTTTGTTTTGTTCGGATTTTACGCCGTTTTCACTATTAGTCCAGTTATATCACGACAGTTCATTAATTTATTCAAGTGTAATGTAAATTTATATATATATATATCCTTAATGTGTATGTGTGTGTGTTTATTTATACCTTGGGGCATTTATACATCATGCATATCTTTTCAAATTACCACGCCGGGAAAAAAATAACTTTTCAGAAATGTCCTCCAATTTCTGGGCCGCCATATTGAATGTGAAATAACGGTCATGGAAAAAATAATGATTGAATATTATCGTCGTCTAGTAAACATCTTTTTTCTATCTTAATGGAAATAAAAATGTGTTATAGTTCCTCCACTTATATTGTTTCAAAAGGTATTGTAAAACGGATCTAAAGGTTAAAAATGTTTTCTGTAATTTTTATAGTTATTTTCAGTACTTCATAATAGACGACAACGATAAAAATATAATATGTAGTGGTCATGCAAAATCACGAATTGAATAGTATCATCGTCTTGTCAATCCTTTTTAATATGAGCCGTCCCGCGAGAAAACTATCATAGTGGAAAGTATCGACCCCGATCAGCCTAAGCATGCCGCTTTGCCTAACCCGGACATACACTTCTCGCCTCCTGTGGATTTTATGTTCCAGGAATCATCACTATATACCTCTATCCACATGAGACGGAATGTGTCAGCCCGGATTAGCCTACGCTGACTTATCTAGATTTATGGTCCTAGTATAATTTTGCATTTTCTTGTTCAAACGTTGTTTTAGTAAATAGTTAGCACCTATAGATATAATACATGTTGTACACTGATAAATGTCAACATTATATCGGAGTATAGTATAAGTAACCTTCTATATAAACTCATGTATAATATACATGCTATATAGGTGTTTTCATTATTATGATCCAAAGATAATGTGTAAACATGTATGGATTTAAATAAAGTTAAATACAAGAGAAAGTTGATGCAACGCATCAATGTCGCCGGAAATCCATACTGCAGCTATGCATAACACTTACATTATAGTAGTTGAATAAACAGTTATCAACTGAGGGGCATATTGGAACATCAGAGATGGGGTCAAGTGAAAATGTATCATAACGTGCATTGTTTTGTCAACGAAGTGAATGATAATTGAAGCCTTTCATTGTTTATGATCAATCTCCATTCCAAAGAAGGTTGACCATACACACAGCCAACTAATTATTGATCATAATCAGTAATGGAAATGAGTAATCTTGTCAATCATTAGTCTTAGTATGTATACAGTGCTTTCATTAAGGAATAATTATAAGATTTGTGAATTCCACATACATTTTTCAAGATGTTTGTCAGACTATTAGAACTTTATTATTTTTCAATAAAACCCACAAAACAGACACTTTAGGATTTGCATGCAATAGCACGTCATTTTACCTTTCCCCTATTAAAGTCAACATTGGACACCTTTGCAGCAATCTCATTTTAAAAGAATGAGATAAGGGTTAAATCGCTGAAGACATGAGTTTTCTCTTTTTCTCAAAATGATATTAGCTTGGCATCCTAATTATATCATACTTTAACAAATGTTGAAATGTAGTCCAATATTTATAAATTAGACCACCTTCGAGATATAATATCAGCTAAACAGTTAAATCTCATTGAAATTGTTGTATAATTTAAACACTTCATTTCGAACATAAACTGAGCCATACAACATGTTAATTTATTGTAATTCTTTCCTTCCTTTTATATAAAGAAAATAACAAACTACTCATGTTTTAAAATTATATTATGATGAGCGCCCTTGTGTCAATGATGCATAACAATATGCAGATCGGAAGCAATATGCCTTTAGGGAATTTAATGACACATTTAAAATTGTCAAGGACGAAATAATTCTTGAAACTCTCTTTGTAGGCAGAGAGTGTTCGTTCAAAGTCATTTTTCTATTAAAACCAGTTTTATCTCGGTTGTTCTTTTCTTCATTTGTTTCGAACCAAATAAACATTTTAAATCACCTATAATTTACTATTTGTAAGTGAGTGTAAACAGCGGCTCTCTGCAAAAGAGATTGATCTACGCAGTTGGTATTCGCGAGTCACGCGATAAACAGTTTTAGCTTAGAAACAGTTCATATTTTAGATATACATGGATAAATCAAGACATCTCTTTGAACATGAAAATAACATTCAGTAAGTTAAAATTGCTATTTTAATGGAGATTTCGACGTGATTTTTATCTCGATATTGCCAAATAACAGTCTGCTGCAAGTCTCATAGGGACGGTTTTGTCTTCGTAAATAAAACCAAAAAAAAGAAATGCGAGTCAAAATTAAGAAACTGCAAATACTTAAAACATCGGAATATTTATTTCATTTTAGATGTTGTCTAAAGATCTTGTTTTTAAACAAACGCAATTGTATTATGTTCCTAGACATTTAAAAAAAAAATCTAATAATAACTTCTTCTCCCATGTGATTTCCGAAAAGCTATTACAAATAGAAGTCGCGGGCTTCTGCCCTGCGACTAACAAGCTCTATTCTGCTCTGTTATTATGTTCTAAATATACCCCAGGTTCAATGTTTTCCGTTTCTTTATGATAAATTTCTGAATATAATTGGTCTCAGACGAGGTGCTATCACCAGGGTTGCTGAATTTGAAACAGACATAATGACATCTTGAAATAAGAATTGAGCTGTCCCACGAGAAAATCAACATTATGGCATCTGCGTAATGTATCGACTCAGATCAGTCCGCGCAGACTGATCCGGGCCGACACATTCTGTGTCAGGGGTATAGAGGTATAAAGTAATGATTCCTGAAACAGAAAATCCACAGGAGGCGTAAAATGTATACCCGGGTAACCCTGCGCGGCATGTTTAGGCTGATCTGGGTCGATGCTTTACGCAATGTCCACAATGTTGGTTTTCTCGCGAGACGGCTCACTGATGTAGTCTTATTTGAATTTCGTTGCAAATTGATGTTGACCTTATATCGATCAACTCTCACGTTTAGAATGTCTGTTATTACAGGCGATACTCCCTCTCGAAGATTTAGTGATTTTCAAGAGATTAACTGATTGGATTTACTAGTACTGAATCAAGACAGAAATATCCGCATCTTCTTCATGATGTTCGACATTTGATTAACCATTTCCAAAACGCAAACGCAGTTTGGTGCATCTGTAGCAGACGCACTTTGAAAAGCCTTGTGGCAAACGGAATACATGAGCCATCCCGCTAGAAAACCAAAATTGTGGACGCTGCGTAAATTATCGATCCGGATCAGCATAAGCACGCCAAGTAGGCTAATCCGGTCAGACACTTTTCGCCTCCTGTGGATTTTCTGTTTCAGGAATCATTACTCTATACCTATATCCCCATGATACGGAATGTGTTGGCCCGAATTAGTCTGCACGTACTGCGCAGGCTGATCTGGGTCGATACATTACGCAGAGGCCATGATTTTGGTTTTCTCGCGGGACGGCTCACTTGATGTAATACGCATCTCTTTATCATTATAATACTTCCATCTTTAGAGAGTTTATATGTTATGCCCAGATGTTTGCAATGTCGTCCAATGCAGATTTGTTTGTTTGTGGTTAAGAGTTAATATTAATTATGGTAGTCGGAATTGGAAACGATTTGCTGACTGCCTCGTTATTTCAATGATTAGATGATAAAAGCCCGATAATAAAATAGCCGACAAAGATGACAGACAGAAATTTTGAACAGATCAAATTGCAAATGAATTAACTCTGACGATACGTATTTTGTTGTTTTTTATAAATATGCATGTCAGTAAATTCGGAGAAAATTGGGTACTGTAAATATTAAGGTAAAAGTCTTACTTACTTTCGTGTTTAATATAAAATGTGGTTAACATTATTGCCGATTTCAAACAAGACCTATGACTCCAGATTGATCTGCATTTAAATTCATTTTTGTCGGGTATTGCTATCAGCAACTCCGCAATACCATTCTGCTACCTAAAATTGTTTTGTAAAATCCTCGATTTTGCGGTTACATACCTGACAATCTGCCCAAAATGTCATATATTAAGCCGAACAGTTTTCGTTATTAATGTGATTCACTTTCTTGTACAAATCAGTAATCCGCCTTGGCCGAGTGGTTACATTCGAGGGTTTAGAACTGGGACTCAAGCCCTGGGGCAAGACACATTTCCTAGCCTAGTACCGACATGACTGCCTGATTTGCCATTCCTGTATCCAGATAGTGTAAATATCATATAACTTGCAGACTTCAGATTCTATGAAAATGTACATGGTCGATTGAATTGAACACAACTTGCGAAGTACATGTGATTTTATCTCCATGACCACGTCGTATTCATATATTGATTGTACGAAATCCCCTTTCTACATACAAAAAATATACAGCAGATAGCGTTGAAAACATCTAGGCCAAATAGTGTATACATCCTTAAATAAATGTATTTTTCTTTTGAGAAGAGTTGAAAACGACATTTGAAAAAGTAGAAATTGTTCATGATGAAACATCTTATGCCATACTCTTTTTCAAAAGTTGTCTGCTAATTAGTAATTATACATCAAAATGTTTCTGCATATTGAAAAGGTCAATTAACTATAAGCACTGTTTATATGATCTGATTGTAATGTAATTCACTATGTCTAAACGAAATTTAATTCAGATATCTTGTTGCTATTATCTGTTCGCCGTCGGCTGGATGCTGATTCTATTGAAAGAAATCTTCCATCTTCATGCTGCTCCAACAGTACCATGGTGTCAGCACTCGCCTACACTTGGTGATAACTTGTGTATTTATATATAAATACTTTGTATTTTATTTAGTAACACTCTTTATATCATTAATACTCTTTAATAATCGACGTTTCGACCACTTGGTCTTTATCAAGATTTAAACAAAAAAATACAACGGAACTCTAAGTGCAGTCCATTCTTGTGTTGAAGAGATCAAATTGTGATGAGGAAACGTCGTCAGGACATCGTGACGTCATTTCCGTCACGTCGTCATATAAATATATATACTTCAGCATGTGTTAAAGACTATTCTTTCAGAAGATGTTGACTCCCTATGAGGATTGTGTCTTGAGACGCGATAAAACGCAAATAAATGTAGTTATGTTCATTGTTTCCTTGTCAGACGAATTTGGAACAATCGAATCTTTTATATAAAATGACTTATAGTATCTATTTAGCAGAGGTAACGTTATGAATTACTGCAGGGAATAGAGAAGGCTCAATGATCTTTTCCGTAGTATTTTCTGCTCACCAAACCGTTTTACTGGTAACCCTTACCCCTTTCCAACCTGCAGACGCATTCTGACGCAATAGCATCAGACGACTTTTGAAAACATTGTGGCCAAAGGTGAAATTGCTAGTGATGAGCAATTTCTCCTTTGGCCTCAATGTTTTCAACTTTATTTAACAATTAAGCTACCTTTTATGGAGATTTTTCAGGTTTTCTGTCACTATGTTTTCAAAGTCGTCTGCTGCCGATTTGCTGTATGTGCGAAAGGGTTAATTGTCTAGACACTCTGCTTCGTTATCAGATGTGCTCATACTAGACGAAAGTATCTAATGTCACATCAAGTTAACGGTAACTACAAAACGTTAAAGACAGTTATATTTAATCGGTTATAGCAGGATATGGTAGTCTATCCCTTTCCAAAAAAACGCAGACGAATTGTTTATACGTCAGCTGAAGAGGACAATTGGAAATAAAATTGTAGCATAGAGATGACGTATTGGCTCATCATTAACAATGTCTTCTTTTGTCACAATACAATATATTTCCTACGATATTGTCAAAGTCGCCTAATGTACTTGTTTATATGTAGAACATAAGAATAGTCTACCGTATATGCCCGAACGACATGAAAATCGTTCGTGAATCAAAGTACCAATCACACTGACAGGTGATTGACTATATTGGTATACGATACATGAAGTCATACTGACAGGTGATTGACTATATTGGTATACGATACATGAAGTCATACTGACAGATGATTGACTAAAGCATATTGCTGCAATTTAGCGAAACTGTCTCTGAATATACGAAGTCACAGCAGTGTAGCAGAGAAACATTAAAATGGTACATGTAATAAATGGTTCAACTTCCTTTGCGGTCAGGAATGTTTCACTAGAATAATACCTGACTCGCTCGTGTCAGGATAAATGGACCAGTATTACTGATAACTTACCGAAGAAAGGGGTAGGGGTAGGGTAATAAACCGAGGTAATCAACACGTGTAGGAAGGTCAAAAGTGTAAATACGAATTGGTCAGCTTCACAATAACTGTATGCCCTTTATTATACCTGTATCAGAGAACTAGATAAGAGGGAGTGAACATGTCTTTTCCCAACAATATTTCTCTTATTACTTAATCAAATCCTATGTTGTGAAAACTCAAAAGAATGATCTCACTGAGACGATTCTTTTGAGTTCCCATAGCATAGGATTTGAATGTCAAATAAGGATGTTATAACATGAAACTTCTTCATTATTAAAACGATTTCCTAGGTTTGCACAGTTCCATTCGATACAATGGTAGTATTTCCACGTTTTGAGCAATTTTTATCATTTCATTGTGAATACTCAAATTCAACTGTTTGTGACCAGTCTGATTTAATGACTTTCCTCCTGAGAAATATAACCTAAAATCATAAAAATAGGCTGCGGTAATAGAAAATTACTTGCTTCATTCCATTTAAAAGAACGCTCAATATTGTCATTGATTAGATTAACTTGATTGAAGACAAATTACAAAAAAATCGCCCGAACGCTGACAGGCTGAAACATGAAACAGATCTCGAAAAAGTTAACTGCGTCAATAGTTTTTTGCAGCCTGCATGCAAGGAAATTAGAAGACAAATTGTGTAATAGAAATGAAAACAGACGGGAGTTTTAGGTTTCCTTTTTCGTCTTTAAATGTATAATGCCTCGACAAAGCTGGTGAAAAGTCAATTATTTCCTAACTGTCGTGACTTTAGTAAAATATATTCGGTCTTTTAATGTTTGTTCTTTTGAATTTTTAAATTATTCGTTTAATCTGGGTTTTTTTAAGACAAAGTCCGCTTTCAAGATGTCATTTGAATGGGGAACCCCATTTTCTTTTAACAATTCATCCCTTTTCCGGGATGTTCTCAAAGGCGTCTGTCACATACGACACCAAGGTCGTTATGAAAAAATATACACTGTTTATCAGACACACTTTCGAAGGTTCTGTGATTATTTTGCAAACATTGAATGATTGATTGATTGTCTTGGTGTTTTACGCCGCTTTCAACATGTTTTCAGTTATATCACGGCATTTCCTGGGTAAGTTGCTATTACTACTGTTCCATTTATCCTGACACAAGCCATCGTGATGCTAACCCCGCAATGCTGAGAGCCAAGGAGTCTTTTTTGATTTGGCAAACAATACAGATCCTAAAACGCGTGCTTTATTAAAACTGTTGATCCATCTCGGTGGTGTTGTGGTAATGCTTTCCTCTCGGGTATAGGAAATCGCGGTTTCGATCCTCGGTTGAGTGAAATGAAATACTATAACTATTGATGTTATAGATTTCCCTGCATGGCGCTCAGAGACTCGCCGGTGTCAGGATAAATGGATGAGTTGTACTGGTTACTTAAATATGATATAACTAAAATAGTGTTGAAAACTGTGTTTACACAATGTAAGCAAACGAACGAACATCTCTGTCATGCCGGTGCGATGCGCTACGAGTTAAAGTGTGGTCATATCATATCTGCGTAACATAAACTGTATAGTCTTTTATGGCGCATCGACAGCTAAGGTCAATTTGCGCGTAACATAAACTGTATAGTCTTTTATGGCGCATCGACAGCTAAGGTCAATTTGCGCGTAACATAAATTAACGTGGACTCGCGAGTAATCGAATACACATCATATAACTCGAACCATTTCCTGGAACAAACCCGCCTTTTGAAAAAAGCGTAACATCAGAACTGCTACTTCGTTGTTTCCTTTACATAATGGTTTCATTGGCTGGCCTTTCATAAATTAAACTAGTAGGTATAGATAAATGTCGAAGCTGAACATAAATAAATGAATTTAGCATGAATTCAGCGAAGAAATAAAGGGCTCCTTTTCGACTCATCAAAAAATCAACTACTGTAATTTTGGTAACCTATTGGTTTACGATACATGCACACACAAACATCAAAACTCTGGTAGGACTGTGCGTGTGTGCGTGTGTGCGTGTGCGTGTACTTGCTCATCAAACTCTCGATTGTACGCGGCTCACATGCATTGAAGTATATATAGTAACACTTAAAGTTGCATTTCTTTAGAAGTTCATAAAAAAAATGAGTAAAATAACTATTGTTTTCCGTTATAAACCTTTATGAGGTGATGCTTGATTCTAATTAGACTGTAGTATGAGAAAGCTTTCATATTTTAATTATTTAAATCAAATAGTTTTTTTCCCAGCTCGGTAGGTACCGATTTAAGGAATTGCAAGAAATAACTGGACCGAATCACAGCTAAATTATACCTCTTTAAAGGTTGGTGTCTAATACAAACATTGGGGAGGGGGATAAATGTACACAAGAAAACTGTTATAAAAATAACTCAGTTCATTGAAGCACATATACACAATAAGTGTGTTTATCTAGTGTTAACAGAATTATACAATTATGCTGTTTATGGGGTATAGATGATTTCAGTTATGTCACAGAAAACTAATATTCTCTTATTTCCTAATAGTGAAGACCCTGATCATACTGCATAAGTACATCTGGATCTTCATTATTATGAAATAAGAGAATGTTTTTTCTTGTGACATACCGGAAATTATCTAATAAACAGTACAAATAGTTTAGCACTAGATAACATTTTACTTGACCGCCTCGATGTTGTTGTGGTAGAGCGTCCACCTCGGGTGCGGGAGGTCACATGTTTGATTCCTGGCCGGGTCATACCACATTACAATTTGTAGTAATGGCTGCCTTCCGTGGGGCTGAAGGTTGCAGGGTTAGAATTACGACTGTATGGCTGATGTCAGGATAAATGGACTAGTAGGACTGGTAACTTACCCAGGAAACTCTGCGATATAACATAAACAATGTTGAAAGCGGCGTATAACACCAAACAATAAACTGCACTGCATATAGGGTCTCTCAAATTGACTCTATACATTCAAATTAATTTACGTTTTCGTTGTTTATAAACAATCGGAACAAACGGCATTCACCACTTCTCTATCTCGAATATTTATATTGGTTATCTCCCCTGTTGATAGTTAACGATTACACTGGCAAGTATTTGATTGGCTGACGCAAACGTCAGTCTGAGGCGACCTGTAACCGGCAGTCGTCAGATCTATTCTTGCAAATGTTAATACAGCGAAGCTACGGTCTGGTTTCATTTAAGTTGTACACAAACCAAACACTCGCTAATCACCGCTTTTCCATCTCCTCTTTGTATAAGAGTTATGTCCCCTGTTGATGCGATTGGCGGTATTTTGATTGTTAAAGACGATCTTAGATCACAGGGACTTGCTCCTCTAAAAATTGATATTACGCTATATATGCATAGATATTAAACAAGGGTGGACACAGTTTTCTAATTTTTTTCAAAGTATTCGAACACATATATGAATTTGAAGTACGGAATCGATCAATAATGCTTTTCTCTGTCGAACTATACAAAAATAACGTGAATTTGTTCTCTCTACGTATGTTAATTCCTTTGAAATATTCGCGAATTCGCAAAAAGGACAACAACCTGGACCAAAAACGAAAGTACCTTCTATCGACATTTCGGAATATTTCGGTTTTTTTCGTTGCGGTAATTGTCAGTGATATTGCGATTATTTTCTGTCACAATTACACTGACCATTTAGCAGCGAAAAACCCCGAATCATTCCGAAATGTTTCCTGGAAAAAAAATCGTGATAGAAGGTACTTTCGTTTTTGGTCCAGGTTGTTGTCCTTTTTGCGAATTCGCAAATATTTCATAGGAATTACCATACGTAGGGCGAACAAATTCACGTTATTTTGGTATCGTTCGATAGAGAAAAGCATTATTGATTGAGTCCGTAGTTCAAATTCATATTTTTGTTCGAATACTTTGAAAGAAATGAGTTGAAGCGAGGCGACCCAGAAAACTGTGTCCACCCTTGTTAATATCTATGCATATATAGGGTAATATCTATTTTTAGAGGAGCAAGTCCCTGTGCTAAGGCAGTCATCAAATATACATGAGCGATTGATTTCCCGAGATATGTTAAGACCTTCAAAACGGTAGTTATGACTTTCTCTCCATTGCGCTTGAGTGTGTGGGGTAAGCATTACGAATAACTCGCTGGTGTCAATACAAATGGATCAGTAGAACTGGTAACTTACTAAGATAACGCTGTGTTATGACTAAGATACTATTGGAAGCAGTGTAAAACTCTTACAAATAGTTGATTGATTGATTGGAGTTTAACGCCGTTTTTAACAATTTCTCAGTTATATCACGGCAGCCAGTTCACCTACTCATGCATTTCCTGGTTTTCTCACCCCAGTACTCCACACAACAATCTTCCCAAGCAACTGGCTGCTTTTCCACATTGACTTAGCCCATTGGTGGAAGACGAATGACGCATGTCGCATTGACTTTTGTCAATCGTCGGAAAGAATGTTGGCCAAGCCGGGATTCGAACTCACAACCCCTGGATTGACAGCTCGCGTCGCTACCGACTGAGCTACCGAGGCTACAAACAAACACACTATTATGATTCAGGTATACACTGTCCAGAACATTAAAAACAGCACTCTATAAATTATAATTCCCATTAGTCTTCATATAAACATAATTATAGTCGAACCAATACACCTGGTATTAAGTGGACTGAGAGAGTATGTTTGTCCTGCAATTGGATTGGTAACACATCCGTCCATGTCCGTTAAATCGCCATCACATTAAACCAATTCCCATTATATCCTGTAAAAAATGGACAGACGCAATGAGAGCCTGTACAGCGTAGAAGGAATATACATTAGCAAAAGGTAAGGACGCAATTTGGTCGTTATGAACCTTGAGGACAATGGTTGAACTTTGAACATGCTCAAATATTACGAATTGACGAATTAGGACGCAGTAAGAACTAAACGGTAAGACCACCTTCTTTGAAAGCGTATTTCTAATTCCTCGTTTTTCTAAGCTCGCTTAAACTACGGTCTGGTTTATCGTCCAGGAAGTTCAGGGGAAGATCAACGGCCTCGGGTGTCTGGGTACGCAGTTAGATCCCCGGTAGGATCATACCTGGTATAAATTGTTTTCCGTCCTTGCTGGTTCATCATTACGACCGAATAATCGCGGGTATCCGAATAAGTTGACCAGAAGTATTTCATAACTTTCGCAGGAAACGCCGGGATACAACAGAAAACTCGTTGCAAACGGCATAAGTACCATATTAATATTCAAACAAACTATTAGTCGCCACATAAACATCCTAACCGTCGAACCAATATAATACACCAGTTATTAGGTTGGCTGTGACACTTCAATATTCGTTAATCATTTTTCACCTGTAGACGCAGTTTGACGCGTCTGTAGCGGACGAATTTTGAAATTATTGTGACTAAATGAAACAGTTCTCATAATGAGCAATTTCTCCTTTTTTCACGATATTTTAAACTCTGTTAAATAATGTTCACTAGTGGGGATTTTCTGTACGTGTACGCAGTCATCTGCTGAAAAATTGTTATATGTGGGAAAGGTTCATTACCAGTTCGTTTTGATCATCTCATTCGATAGAGTGTTATTTATCCTGGAAATTTACTTAATTCGCTAGTTTTTCGTTCTTAAGGCACTTTTTGGCTAATGGAAATGACATTTTGGTAAACTGTGGGTTCCCATGTTTGGTCATTGAACTTGGTAAGTTTGGCATCATTACTTTTTGGAAACGTATTAGTACTTATATAGAAGAACCTGTGTATTAAGACGAGCATTGGGGACACAACACTATGGTCTGTGTTCACAGGTGGTCTTTAATTGCAGAAATTGAGTAATTGGGAAACTAAAAGTGTGGTTATTATAGACAGGGAATCGCTATTTCAAGGTGGTCTTCATAAAAGGGTTGACTGTATATATGTTGAAATGGGCTATAGTGTAAAATGTCTTCGTATTTAGCAGGAAAATCTATTACGTATTAAACAAGAGAGGGGGTAACCTCTGTCAAGTTATTGGTGTTTCAGAGGAACAGCCAGACAATCATCTCGTTATGCCTTCAAAATATTTATTTTCAAAACCTAGTCGAATGAGAAACCGTGTCATTAAAGACATTCTAATCCAGACAAACAATCTATAACCTCGCTTACACGCACGTATAATATGTCTGATAATATGATACAAAGCGTGCCTTATCATCTGTGTATTAGCTTCGATTTGTTTGTCTTTTGTTTTATCGTTTAACATCGTCATCAGCAACATTGCTGTGTTATTACATGTACATTGGCTCCTCAGTTTATTACTCTATTAAATAACGTTCACTAGTGGGGATTTTCCGCATTTGTACGAAGTTAATTACTAGACTTCTAAAGGTGGGTTTACCCTGACGTAAGTGCTAACCACCTTTGCCGAGAGGTGTTCGAAGTCAATTTTTGCTGTATGTAGGAAAGACCTACTACATGTAGTATCCCGTATATGAGCAATTGCTCCATTTGCCACATCGTTTTGTACTCATTCCGAAGTTTATACTTCATGTAAATATATTTTCAATATTGTTGCATACATGTAGGTCTTGGGCGACTTTTACGGAATGGATAATCAATTTGGCACAAATCTACACGAGCCCGTTCAGATAAAAACACGAATAAATACGCTTCAGTACAGGTATTGATATCTAATTAAATGAAAAATACACGGAACATGTATTCAGCTACTTTTATATTATTTAATAATTGTTTGTAATTATAAGAGTTGGTGTCATCTCTTATTTAGTTCGGGTGGTCAGTATTAAAACATATTCTAATTCCAAATCAAGAAAGAGTTTTTGTTTATGTATTAACGTCACTTTCGACGGCTCTGGTTATTTTGCGGCGAACAGGAAATATGATATTTGGGCCACACTATATATGAGCCGTTCCACGAGAAAACCAAAAGTGTGGATGCGTAAAGTATCGACCCGGATCAGCCTAAGCATGCCGCGCAAGCTAATACGGGCAGACACTTTTCGCCTCAAGTGGATTTTCTGTTTCAGGAATCATTACTCTACACCTCTATCCCCCTGAGACGGAATGTGTCGGCCCGGATTAGCCAGCGCGGACTGCATATAGCAACCACACTTTAAGTTTCCAAATTACTCAATTTCTGCATAAATGACCCTGCAATGTAAGACCTCCTGTGAAAAAAATACCAAATTGATGTTTTCCTATTGGTCGTCTTTATACACAGGTTTCACTGTATATCGTAAATGCAAAAAAAATCTTGCATCAATGAATTATTTAAATGGATGTGGACTCTGTAGTCTAGTATTTATCTTCACTCGTCTTAAAGCCGCTGGGGCTACTTTTAGCGAGTCAATGTTGCAAGATACAGATTAACCTTTCTGAACTGCGTATTCCAAATAGCCGTAACGATGCTTTGTTACAATATGCCATTAAGTCCGTGTGCAATTAAACCGTCGGCCTGTGAACAGCATGTGGTCGAAAGTAAAAACCAGGACCGCGTTTGTTTAGGCTGTATAAAATCGACAATCAAAGTGAACTGTTTACATATGTAATCGAATAAAGTGGATTTTTATTGAGAGGAAATCCATTTCCGCCATATGTTATGCGCAAACGATTAATTACGCGTAGGAAACGTGTTCTTTTGTAAATAAATGATAAACCACGGGGGAATAAAAAATCAAAACAAACCCTAGCTATTAAGACTCACTCTGAGATAACATTCCTGCGAGTTATATGCCCCAATAAACTAACTAGGCATCGTGTTTATATAACTGCCTTCAACACTTAGAGATACGGCCGTCTGATTTATTGGTAAGATGTGATGATTTACTGATTAACCTGATCAGCTTAACATGAGTTAGATTGGTCGATGTGTGCCTACAACACACGGTTGTTCGAATGGTAAAAGGTGAAATAAACCATCACCCGGAAAAGAATTGCAATGCATGGATAGTTACTTGACATGCGGCATGGATGAATGTACATTATAAACAATAAAACATCTGGCGAAGGTGCGTATTGCACATCCTAAAATCCACATTTAACCCTTAAACCTAAAATGTGTTTTTAAAAAAGTATTGTCTCACTTAGACAATTATTTTAACCCTTTCACTCATAAAGACGCATGTTTTCAGACGACTTTTTTTAAAAACATAGTTGCAAATGGAAAACTAACGCATAATGATAATTTTCTTTTTTGATCACATATATTGCGTCTGTATTCAATTAAAAGACGCATTTTGACGCAACTTCACTTCCTGTAGACACCTGTCATAACCTATTCAATACTTCAAGTTCATGTTTTGTCTTTGAAGTTTTGAAATTCGTCTGCTGCAGAGTTATATAATGAAGAAAAGTCATTTGTACGGGCGTGACTGCAGACGTTCCAGGAACACCAATTAACAGACGGTTGTTATGTCATTTGAAATTGAGCAGAGATCCGCTTTAAATGGTCGTTTCAGTTTGGGTCTGCGTACATTCATATCTCTAAATGTACAGACGCTTTGAAGACGCTTTTAAACTACATTGAAACACATGCATTCTTACGAGAGTAATTTTTGGTTCTTTGGTTGAAAATAATGATGACACAAATATTGAAGACCTCCATACAATTTATATACATGTATACCTCTTGAATAGAGTTTGAAACGGTGTGATACAAGAAGAAATTGCCCATCATGATCAATTTCTCCTTTTGCCACAATGTATTCATATGTCGTCTGCTGAAGAGGCGTCAACAATCCAATACATGAATGAGAATAGGTTAAGAGCCTCTCGTTTTCCTCTGGCTCGCCCCCATTAGAGTTCTATGTCAGCGTCACTGTTCACTACAGTTGGGAGCAAATGCGGCGTTCATTTGATGAATTCAGCCTAATGAGTAATAATTGGACACGTTTTAGAACGTGCACCCACTGATTGTAGTGAAATTGATCCTATTAACTCCATAAGCTCTGTTATTAGACTTCTGGTCCTTTGGTGCATACATTTGATATGTTCGTTTTGTGTTGCAGGACTCACTACTCTATACATCTATCCCCCTAAGACGGAATGTGTCGGCCGGATCAGTCTGCGCGGACCTGGCTGATCTGGTCGATATATTACGCAGATGTCTATCGCTTTTCAACACTTTGTCCAGTCATATCACAGCGTTTCTTGTGTCAGTTACCATGTACTCATGGTCTAATTATCCCGGCATCAGCCAGTCAGTCAACCAGCCAGTCGTTATGCTAACCCCCGCAACTCTGAGCGCAAAGGCGGGATGCAAATACTACAATTGTTAGAGTCTTTGGTATGACCCGGCATGGGACAAACCCCACGACCTCCCGCACCCGAGGCGGACACTCTACCACTACTTGATACATACAAGATTTAACTTGACTTTTTAGTAGATAATTTATGGGAGTATTGGCGGAAGAAGGACAACTTGCATATGATAATATCAATGTTTAACAATTTTAATTCCGGTATGCCAGATAATGGCGGGTTTATTGTTCTAATAGAGCAAGCAAACTATTAAAATTCTGGTCCTTCTCACACAAAAACAGATCATGACGTCAATGACCTCTTACGGAAATAATTTGGATAAGGGAAGAAATGCACTATTCTAAATTAATCCTTAGCTAAAATGTACAAATCCTACAAATGGATAATTAGGTCACTTGTACAAAAGAATACAGTATAAATGATAGTCAAACTGCGCTCTTAATTCACGTATTATATCACGTGAATATGTTAAATTCCTTTCCTGTCTGTTGCATTTTGATGCTTTTTGTGGGGTCTTGGATGCAGGAGGTCGCAGATTCGATCCCTCGCCGGATCAACACAAAGTACCTTATAAATGGAGGTAATTGCGTTCTCTCCTTAGCGCTCAAGTTTGTGGGATTAGAATAACGATTGACTGACTATCAGGTGTCAGAATGAACCAGTAGTACTGGTTACTCCAGGAAATACCGTGATGTAACTGAAAAATAATTGTATGCACAGTGAAACACGAAACAAACAAACAAACATAATCAATATTGAAATTAAAGTTGTCATCTATACGCCAAAACATATTTTTAAACAAATTAAATGGACTTTCATATCTTTCATAACCATGGTGTGCACGGTTGAAACATTTTGCTAAAATGTAACACATGTAATGAAATGGATTCGATGAAACATTGTTTTGTTTTTTTAACGGTCATATATAAAAACGTTTAAAGAAACAACGGGGAAATGAGTGATTTTTATATTAATAATATAATAAACATGTAACACACCTTCTATTTAATAGAGGTTAATAAACATGTAACACACCTTCTATTTAATTCAGGTTAATAAACATGTAACACACCTTCTATTTAATACAGGTTAATCAATCACATTCTTCGCATCATTATAAAACACAGTGGGTTATTAGAATGATTTGGATATATCAGAGGAAATATCTTAAATGTTCTTAATCACTTTAAAGATACGAAGACATATTAATGGCTCATTTCCAAACAGGCTTTCACGAGTTATACATATAGATTTAGGTAAGTGTTCCTGAACTTGGACGAACCTTTGATTTATATTGTAATTTAACCATTTCCAATAAACATACGCTTTCTGACACCACAGGATGATATGGATTTGCTCTAGTCGAAAATGTCCTAATGTTGATTTTCGAAGAACAAAGCTAAATTTTATTTCTAACTCGAAGAATTTATTTGCATCTTTCCTATTTCAAAACATCAGATAAAATACATTTTAAAGTAAAATGGTACAATCTGTTTGAGAAAATAATCAGGTTTTATTTTATATTTCTAAAAACAGTAGAACACAACTGTAATCATCACGTATACCATTGCTGTTGTATGTGCCTTGAATCATTAGTGTTTGGAGTTAACATTGTCAATATAATATTTCGACGGCAACAACATATTCAAATGCACAGAGTAAACTCACACACACAAATAACGGTATTGCATCTCGATGTCCTTTATGGACAATATGATGACTTCCAACACAATATTCTTGTTGTCAGAATTCAGTATTTAACGCTCAGATTATGTTTATTCCTGTTGTACATTCTATAATACATGGTAAGCTATTTTTCCGACGGTATAGCCTGCCGTCTTGCGTTACGTACATGTAACTTTCTAAAGCTATCTATTCTAGATGAAAATTATATTTCTTAGTATCTCCTTAAGAATGCCTTTGTACTACCACTTTTGTTTTCGATATCATATGTGGTATATCTTACACCATTGAACAAGGGCCTATAAGTCTATTTGTCCTTGTGTCTCAAACAAACTTCACATTGAGGAGACTTTTGTTTTTGATCACAAAACTACTTGGTACACAATTGGACTGCCTCGGTGGTGTAGTGGTCGAGCGTCCGCCTCGGGTGCGGGAGGTCGCGCCTTCCATCCCTTGTCAGGACACACGAAATACTTCAAAATCGAGTTTGTTGACTTGTTTATGCCTTCCGAAGTACCACAGGCGCTCATGAGTGTGATGTTAGCAATACGACTGAGTTAAATGGACCAGTAGTACTGGTAAATTACCCAGGATACGACGTGATATAACTGAATAATTGTTGAAAGCGGCGACGTGAATCATCACAATTCCAATCAATCGCAAGTCGAGTAGTCTAACCCATATCTTACCACACCGATGGCTAATGAGATGATGAAAAGGTTCTAATCAGTCTATTCAAACTTGTGTCTCAAACTTAGTCTTCAATTATGAAACTTACGGATGCACTGGTAAGAACCCGTTCTCATTGTTTGCATTTACTAGACCTACAACTCGAAAAGGGCCCAAACTAGGGATGCCAACGGTTACCGATATTACTAACCGGTTACTCGTTCAATTTTGTAACCGGTTACCCGGTTAACCGTATAGATTCATAGACAATAAATATCCCCTGTTTTAGTCGAATATGGTTGCATGTTACTGGTTCCACCAGTCTAAGACAGTTCATTACCACACCGATTAATCGTTGCCATCCCTAGCCCAAACTATTACTAAGAGTGATCGACGTATTCGAGAGATCACTGGATTTAGGCTTAATGCACATATGTATTGTCAGCTTCGTTCAACAATGTTATACTTAACCATCTCACTGCCGAATTTCACAAAGTCAACGCTTCCATGTTGCAAATTGGACCAATCCATTTTTTCCAAGAGGAAATTTGGTAACATTGAATTTCTAAGTGGCGAACAATGCAGATTTCAGGAGATACAGCTCATTGATGAAATTATACATTCGAATTTTCTCTCGTTCGAGTTTTCGACATCCGTTCCTAAAAGCGCTTCGAGTCAAACGATACATATTCAGTTTTTCCCTTTTTCCAGTTTTCATGATCCGTTCCTAGGACTGCTTCGAGTCGAACGATATATTCAATGATCCCTTCCAAGAATTGCTTCGAGTCAAACGATGTATTAAATTTTTCCCCTTTTCCAGTTTTCGAGATCCGTTCCAAGAACTGCTTCGAGTCAAACGATGTATTAAATTTTTCCCCTTTTCCAGTTTTCGAGATCCGTTCCAAGAATTGCTTCGAGTCAAACGATGTATTAAATTTTTCCCCTTTTCCAGTTTTCGAGATCCGTTCCAAGAACTGCTTCGAGTCAAACGATGTATTAAATTTTTCCCCTTTTCCAGTTTTCGAGATCCGTTCCAAGAATTACTTCGAGTCAAACGATGTATTAAATTTTCCCCCTTTTCCAGTTTTCGAGATCCGTTCCTAGGACTGCTTCGAGTCAAATGATGTATTAAATGTTTCCCCTTTTCCAGTTTTCGAGATCCGTTCCAAGAATTGCTTCGAGTCAAACGATGTATTAAATGTTTCCCCTTTTCCAGTTTTCGAGATCCGTTCCAAGGACTGCTTCGAGTCCCAAGGATTGCTTCGAGTCGAACGATGTATTAAATTTTTCCCTTTTTCAAGTTTTCGAGATCCGTTCTAGGACTGGTTCGAGTCGAACGATGTATTCAATTTTTCCCTTTTTCCAGTTTTCGAGATCCGTTCCTAGGACTGCTTCGAGTCGAACGATATATTAAATTCTTCCCTCTTTCCAGTTTTCGAGATCCGTTCCTAGAACTGCTTCGAGTCGAACGATGTATTAAATTTGTCCCTTTTTCCAGTTTTCGAGATCCGTTCCTAGGACTGCTTCGAGTCGAACGATATATTCAAATTTTCCCTTTTTCCAGTTTTCGAGATCCGTTCCTAGGACTGCTTCGAGTCAAACGATATATTCAATTTTTCCCTATTTCCAGTTTTCGCGAGTCATCTATATTTTCACCCGACGTGGCACCGTTGTATCTCGAACAAAATCGCGCCCGAGGCGCGCCTGTGAATTATAGGAAACGTTTTCCAGTTCAATATTTATAAAGGCAATATAAAACTATTTACATCGGAAATCCAATTCCAAACACTAGAAAATAAATTAGTATGTTATCCGGCTGATGACAAATGTCGAGCTAGATAAATCATTAAGATTAATTTCAAGTTTACATGGGATTTTAACAGATTTTGCACTTTACTTCTCCTCCTATAAAAAATGAATTTGGAGCGCTTTTAAAGAAACCATTACAACTATCTCAGACTTATCAGTAATTGCTTCTTATTTCAAAATGTTTTCAAAAGTCACAGGCTTTTAACTCGCGAAACACATTCGACAGCCGACTTCGCATGCTCTGATTATTCGTGTTATTGAATCAGAATCAAATTATCGTATGCTATTTTACAATTATGTTAATTATATATATTTCAAAAGTATTACATGTGATCATATGTTTAACCCTTTCCCTCATATAGACGCTTTCTGACGCCTCTGTATCATACGGCTTTTTGAAAACATAGTGACAAAAGAAGAAATTGCACAAAACGTGCAATTTCTCCCTTTGCCACAATGTTTTCCACTTTTTGTCATAGGTTATCCATTCAACTATGGAGATTTTCTATGTTTTGACAAAATACGTTCGAAGTCGTCTGCTGCAGAATTGTCGTATGAGGGAAAGAGTTAAGTCATACTTTTGCAAGTTCGATAATTTTGGTATGGCAAATGGCACATCTAGTGCCGACTTGCCTTATATAATTATTATACTTTTTTAATCGAGTGGTATTTTTGTTCCACGGTAAAGCATAGCAGGAAACCGGGAAGTCAATCAATTCTAAATCACACATAATTCACAAATATGCTCTTACAGCAATGAGATATAAAGTTAATATGTGGGCTTAATTTCATATACATATGAGCCGTTCCACGAGACAACCAACATTAATGACTTTGCGTAAAGTATCGACTCGGATCAGCATAAGCATGCCGCGCAGGCTAATCCGGACAGACACTTTTCGCATTCTATGGATTTTCTGTTTCAGGAATCATTACTCTATACCTCTATCACCCTGAGACGGAATGTGTCGACCCGGATTAGCCTGCGCGGACTGCGCAGGCTGATCTGGGTCGATACATTACGCAGAGTCAATAATGTTGGTTTTCTCGTGGAACGGCTCATATGTAGTTGTTACCGATCCTTGTTACGAATCCAAAACTTCTATGGGCAATTTAGTAATGTTATTTAATAGTCTTTGTAAATTATTGTAGACTTAACCCTTTCAGCGCCGAATTGTTTAAAGTAGACTCTTTCATGTTCAAACTCGGACGACTCTATTTTCATGTTATAAGATTTTTGGAATATCTTTATAACTCACAGCCAAACAATGCAGATTTCAGGTGAGACAGCTCGTTACGAGCTGACTCACCTGAATCTGTATTGTTTGCAAAAAGCTCAATATTGCCTTTGGCGCTGAAAGAGATATGTGATATGATCATACAAAGGTGACTTCGACATGAACCATAGTTGAAAACGAGTAATGACGCACCAACGGTAGGGAATACCGAATCCATTTGTGTTATTTTCCGCGTAGCATTCAATGGTCTCGTATCGTTCATTAATTTTTAACTACTTTATTTAACTTCGATAAACATTGCATTGATTTTGGACAGTGTTATTATATCCCCAGATACATAGTATATTGGGGGCTATATAGGTGTCACGCTTGTCGGTTTGTCCGTCGGTCGGTCCGTCGGTCAGTCCGTTGGTCTGCTGACATGTCTTGAACACTATTTCTCAGGAACCCTTGATCAGAATTCAATATAACTTCACAAGAATGATTGATGCCATGCCTAGTTGTGCATATTGTCGGCGTGTTGCACTAGATTTATTTTAATGAGTTATGGCCTCATTGAATTTCTCATACATATTACATATATGTCCATATGTTGTGAATACTATTTCTCAGCAACCCTTCATCAGAATGTAATATAACTTCACAAGAATGATTGATACCAAGCCTAGTTGTGCATATTGTCGGCGTGTTGCACTGGATTTTTTTAATGAGTTATGGCCCCTTGAATTTCTCATACATATGTATATTGTCAGGCACCAGCTGGGGGTATTCATAACCTTCAATGATATTTCTAGTTGTAATTGATATCGATTATGTTTTAATAAAATTTTCAACAATATTTCAGTCATATCACGGTCATATCACGGCGGCCAGTTCACCTAGCCATATGTTCGCTGGCTACTCAACTCAATACTATTTAAATCAACTTGAGCATTTCAATATAGACTGTTAGTCCATCTATGGAAGTCGAATCAACTGTTGTCGAGTGGTTAGCGTCGTGGATTTGAAACCGGGTGTCCCGGGTTGGATTCCCAGTCGCGGCACTACGGTCATGGTGGAGTGCTCTTGGGCAAGGCACATTTGCTAGCCTAGTTTGTTTACCCAGGGATCATGAGTGAACTGTCGCCCGTGATATAACTGAAATAATGTTGTTGTGGCGTAACTTCAATAAATAAAAAAAATCGAATCAGGCTTGTAATATTGACTCTCGTCCAACGTAAGCAAGAATGTTGGCCGAGCTTGGGTTCGAATTCACAGCCACCGGATAAACAGCCCACGTCGCTACCGATTGAGTTTAATGTGAGGGCTGTAAAACAATCAGCAATGCAATCAAAAGTTTCAGGAGCTACCTTTGTTATGATAAAGGTTTGCATTTCTTACATGGTCGGAGTAATTGTTCGTTTTAAGATTAATAGTAAGTAAGACGTTATGTAAATGTTGATTAATCGGTGTACTAGCTTAAGTATGTTTGTTCGTGTATTTTACGCCGCTTTCAACATTTTTCAGATATATAACGGCGTTTCCAGATTATGTTGCCAGGCCTACTGGCCCATATATCTTTACGCCATCGAGCCAGTCGTAATATTAAAGCCAAAACCCTCTCCGTCGAATCTTTAGTATGACCGAAGTTTGGGATCTACCCTTTCGCACCTTGCATTTCACCACAACAAGTCAAAAGTTATCTGAATCCATGTACTGTGCATAACGCAGGGAGTAACTCTCAGATGGGAATAATGGATGATTGAACCTTAAAGTACTTTCTTTCGAGCTGAAATTGTAGCTGTATTTCTCTCGCTCAAGTAATTGACTTGAAGAACCAATTCCAGTTGTAAATATCATCCTATTTCACATAATCGGAAATAAAGAGGTTTCATTCTGAAGTGGGACAGTGTCGGGAATAGTATTGTATTTCGGTGGCGCTCTGTTAATACCAATCGTAAATATAATTTGCGACCAGTGTAGACCCAGATCAGCCAGCGCGTCCTCGCACTCTCATCTGACTATGCAATGTTCACAAATTAGTCACCGAAGGTAAAGATTTAATGGCTGTAAGGCAGTTTAAATTTGGTTTATTTAGCATAGGTGTAGATGTCCACACGTGTGCTAATTACGTTAAGGTTGGTGCACCTACCATTTATATTTACCGGTGTAGTGGAAGAGCGCCCGCCTCGGTTGCGATGTGTCGTGGGTTCGATCCAAAGCCGGGTCATACCAAACTTTTAAAAATGGTAGTAATGGCTGCAGTCCTTGTCGCCTATGTTTTCGCGGGTAAGCATTAAGACTGAGTGGCTGGTGTTATGGTACATGGAATTGTTATAAAGGTAACTTACATGTAGGAAATGCCGTGATATAACTGAAAACTTGTTGGAAGCATGCAAACAATAAATCAACCATTTTTATTTATGACAAAATTTGGTTGAAAATTCAAGTCTATATAAACTGCCGAGCTCCGGTAGTAACTCGGGCTATCAATCCAGGGGTTGTAAGTTCGGCCAACATTATTTCCGACGATTGACAACTGTGACAAGCGTCACTTTTTTTCCACCAATTGGCTAACAGCATATATGTGGAAAAACAGCCATCTGCTTGAAAAATATGATGTGTGGAATACTGACGTGTGCAAGCCAGGAGTGACATGCGTAGCCGAACTGGTCGTCGTGATATAACTGAAAGTTTTTTAAAATGGCATAAGCCCCAATTAATCAATAAATCACACTGTATTCAATCGGCAACGAGAATCGGAGGTTTTGACCGTTATACTTGTTATGGTACAAAATAGTTACGCCGGAAAATGCGTAACGGCATCAATATACAATAGCAATAATAAAGACCAATACTTCCATATTGGGCTAAAATATGGTTTTATGGAGAACTGTTGGCGTCGGGTTTAAAACCGTTGCGTGTAACGATTTGATTGTTACTATTCCCGAATCTCGGTCAACATTTGTTGATTGAATACAGTGTGCTTGATATCCATATAACGATTTTCAGGTAAGATTGTACACTCACTTGTCAAAAAACAAAGACGAAAATTATTCCAATATTTCTTGATTTCCTATTTGACCCTTCAATGCCTATAGCCCCATGTGGTTCTGGGGCGTGCCATCTTGGCACAATAATGGGGACCACTACTCAACCCTGCATGATACCGTAAAAGGCGGCTAAATGGGGTTTAACGAACCCAGAATATCTGTATATCTAGATCAATACCTCATGTTTTTATCGAGATGTAAATGAGATGTTGGTCTGGCAATTTATCTCCTGGAGTCGTGAAATAACTGAAATATTGTTGAAAGCCACGTTAAACCAAATCAATCAATCCATTGCCTATAGATGTTGTGAGGTCTCAGTCTGATCGAGGAAAAAGTCAAGTCAAAGATAAATAAGGGACACCTCACTTCAGTTGGAAATGACATGGTTTATTGAATGCTTGTTTTAATGGTGTTGTATGCCATTTCAATAATACTTACATCACGGTTTTAACAGGGCTACCTATATTATTTATCCTGACATCTATGTATCAGTGGTTATGGTATAAGCCATTCTACGTGAAAACCAACAGTGTGGACTCTGCGCAGAGTATCGACCCGGATCAGATGAAAGCATGCCGCGCAGGCTAACCCGGACTGACACTTTTCGCCTCCTGTGGATTTTCCGTTACAAATAATGTGTTAGAAATACTGTTAAAAAAGTGCAGATTTCACTTTGCCTATCCTCAAATTCCTATGTTTTAGACAGTAAAAGCGAAGTAATAATGTATGTCACTAAATATACGAAGATTGAACCTTATATAAAACACGTTTATTCGTGTTGAAATTTCAATTGCATTTCTCGGTTAAAGAATGTTTCTGTGGAACTAATTTCGGTTATTGATACGTTCTATCCCATTCCAAATAATCGGAAATTAACGTGGTTCCAGTATGAACGGGAGCTGTGTGGATTTTCTTTAATTTTTTTTATTTCAAAGTTTTGAGATTGATGGCGAAAGTCTGACGGATGTTATTTATTTGTTTCTGTATCAATACATGAATCCCATTTGAAAACTCTAATCTAGGCCCTGGAATTTATAATACAATGTTGTTATTTAGAATCTCTCTCTCTCTATCATTCTCTCTTTATCTCATTTTGTATTATTCTCTCTCTCTCTCTCTCTCTCTCTCTCTCTCTCTCTCTCTCTCTCTCTCTCTCTCTCTCTCTCTCTCTCTCTCTCTCTCTCTCTCTCTCTCTCTTTAACTCTCTCTCTCTCTCTTTCACTCTCTCTCTCTCTTTCACTCTCTCTCTATATTTCTCTTCCTCTATATTGCTCTTTCTCTCTCTATTTCTCTTCCTCTCTAGTTCTCTTTCTCTCTTTTCTCTCTTTAGTTTCTCATTTCATCGCACAATATGTCATTTTGAGCCAGCTTAAAGTTCACTTTTAATTACCCTTCTTAGAATATGTAGAAAACTATTCGATCGATTATTTTCGTACCAAAAGAAAGAAAATCGTAACTTAATGTGGACAATGAAGAATAAAAAAGGAAATGTTCTGTGTCTGTCAAATTTATGAAAAAAAAAAAAAACAAGAGACGACTGTCATTGAAATTGTCCCACTCGACGTTCTAAATTGCAAAAACGTGTTGTTGCTTTTTCTCCATGTAATTGGCAATTCCATCTCTCCCCTCTCCGTTCTTGTCAAATGAAAGTCTGTATCTAACAAACGGCATCCCACAGCATTACGATACATATTCTCTTAACCGTTTCCCACATACAATTAATCTGCAGCAGACGAATTTGAAAACATATACGCAAAAAAAGAGAAACTATATCATTCTTTTAATAGTGTACATCTTGAATAAAGTTTAAACATTGTGGCTTAATGAGAATTTTCTCATCATGAGCTCATTAAGCAACAATGTTTCTCTTTTAGCCACAATGATTTCAAAAGGCGCATATTATATCTAGACGTTATAACGCGTCTTAAATGTGGAAAAAGGTTTAATAAAAGTATGTTTATACCGGCGCAGAATCCTCGCCAAATGGCTATATTGCCCAGTGCGAGGGTCAACAACGTCAACGAACAACGAACAACAACAACCTGCGTAGATGATGTCGTCATTGTTACTAGAGGCGTGTATTGTTCTATCTGTTCCTCTTTCTCGTGATCCTTTCTCCACTCTGTCCTAAATTATATTGACGGAGGTGTTTTTTTTCATTCACAGATTGACCTGCCCGGGTTTAATCCTTTCCCTCATACGACAATTCTGCAGCAGACGACTTTGAACGTATTTTGTCAAAAACATAGAAAATCTCCATAATTGAATGGATAACCTATTACCAAAAGTGGAAAACATTGTGGCAAAAGGAGAAATTGCACGTTTTGTGCAATTTCTTCTTTTGTCACTATGTTTTCAAAAAGCCATCTGCTGCAGAGGCGTCAGAAAGCGTCTATATGAGGGAAAGGGTTTAGTGAATAATTTCTTATAATCTGCACTGGGTTCATAAAAATCCATGCTAGCGTAATAATTAAACTTGATTTTCCAAGAAATTACAGTTAACTTCAATTTCGGATATTGGCAAAAACGTTTTGTAAGGTTTGTTTCAAACTTGGAAACGCAATTTAAGGGTATATTGGTTTCAGATCTGTGCGAGCCCACACTATTCAAACCTTAAACTTTCCTTTTGCAGACGCATTTTGTCATCATATGGTCAACTTTCCACTGTTTTCAAATCACATAAGAAGGCACAGAAGCAAATTCATTAAATCATCGCTCTAACTTGACGAAACCCACGTTAATTTGTGCGCTATGGTAATTCAAAGTGAAGAATTGCCTATAAGTCAGTTAACCCCTTCCGTTAAATATCGAGTTTTAAAAAGAAATAATTGTCTTATAAAATGTATTATATCTATTCCGCCTTTTTGCGCTAAAAATGAAGTTAAATACAGTCAACCCTGTCTAAAGCGATCGTATATTTACTTTTCAATTACTCATTTTCTGTATAAATCACCCTGTAATTAAAGACCACCTGTGAACTAAGACCAGATTTTTCACCACCCTTTAAACACAGGTTGGAGTACTGTATACACCATTAGAAAGCTGATGTATATTCGTTTCTAAAGCTAACCTTAGTCTTTCCAATTTGACCATTTAAAACCGTGTACAAGCTGTGATAGTTTTCAAGTCGTCTTATTTAAAGTCGACTCCATTTTTCGTCAAACAAGACATTTGGTAAAATTTAATGTTTTTAGTGGCAAACAATGCAGCTTTCAGGAGAGACAGCTGTCTCACCTGAATCTGCATTGATTGCTCAATCCTTTAATTGCCTTTGGCAGCTAAATGATTAAAGTTGATTAAGGAAACCAATGAAATGTGATGGTAATCTGAACACACTGATACATATTTAAAATATTGCAGGGATCTATTGCTCAAAACTGCCTCCTGCTGAAGCATAAAACAATGGCCATTTTTTTTTTTTATATATTTGATTTACGAAACAGGAAAACCAACCATAGGACGGCTGCGACCAGTGAAGATCAAGATCAACTAACACATATATGCATTCTGATCTGGATCTGCACGGTTCGCTAATAAGCAAAATAAGCATACAAGAAGCTGTTGATACACAGTGTTCATAGTGTTCATATATATCACACGGTATAGATATGCTTATTTGTCGACTGCCTCGGTGGTATAGTGTTAGTGCGTCCGACTCCATTGCATAAGGTCTAGGGTTCGATCCAAGACTTTGAATATGGTTGTAATGGATTTCCGTCCTTGGAAGGAAGGGTTGTTGGGGTGGAATTACTGGTAATTTGCGATAGAGAAAGTTGTGATATATCGGATTTTGATTTATTGAAAGCGGGCGCAAAACACCATATAAACAAATGAAGCTAATTTGTCATTTCCTACAGTTGTCAGACATACTCTGAGGTTGTTTGCTACTATGAAGGTTATGTTTATTAACGTTACAGATGGGACGGTACTTGGCCACACGATTTTATAGAAAATCTTCACGGTGGTAATACACTTAAACGTGCTGAACTTCAGATTATAGATAGTATAGTCAAAGCTCTAAAACTTTTTAAAATTTGTCTTACAATGTTAAAAATTTAATTCTTGGATGGAATTAGCGTAATAATTTCACTTTCCAATATAATAAACATCTAAATATTGTTTGTTTGGTTCATTTGTACTTGGTAGACATACCCAGTAAGCCAAATTTTGTATATTTTCATGACTTTACAACATTTACTGCCAAAATAGCTTTAAACTATTTATCACCTACTTTGTTGTCACTATTAGCATTATTTGAGGAATTTTGAACATTTCAAAATGTTTATGACCATCTGGGGTTTGGCACATTTGAAGGCCACCGGGATAAAGTGATGATAACTCAACGATCGTGGTTCGCTATTGGAATTAGAAGCCAAATATAGATATTTACATCAGAGATCCAATTTACAAAGTTGGAAATAGATGGAAGCGCGTAATTCGGCTGGTGACTACATCCACATTTGATATATCGTATGTTTTATGAGCAAACGTACATGTTAAAGTGTATATATATATATATATATACACTGTATAGACTTTGTAACCAATTATTTGAATTACCGTTTTATTTTAGAAGATATATAAACAAGCATACTGCGACGATGGTTCTCTCTTGTCTCTACTCTCACGACACCGCACGAATAATGAAACAAGCTATCGAGTTGTCGCGAGAACAGCGTCAAATTCACTTGAATATTTCTTCTCCTCGTGTAAAAGTACGGGAAACGGAAGTTGTAATGGCTATGTGAAGTGCTCTCTGGTTGGTAGATATTTGGTCGTGTCCGGATTTTTAGCCAATCAGCGATCAGGTAATAGGAAACCATTTCTTTTTGTGTCGATATATTTAGTTTTGACATGTCTGTGTTTTCCGCGGAAATGGTACCCCTTACGGCAACTCAAATATTAAGAAAACGAAGAGACGGATCAAAAATCGGGACGATCATTCGATGTAGCAACTGATGGACTACACAACGCACACCGAGTGGTTTCTAAATTCGAAAAACTGTGGGAGGAGATAGTTTTCGGAGGAAAAGCGGTTTTCACCCGTTTCCATAGCAACGGTAGTTTCTATGGCGACCATACTACAAAAGGAACAACTAGAGCCTAGAACCTTCATCCCTACCAAGTTTGGTCGAAATCCGTTGAATAGTTTCGGCGCTACGCTTGCCACAAACAAACAAACAAACAAACAATTTACAAACAAACGGACAGAAACGAAGACCGACTTTAAGGGTCTCTAGAAGAGAGAACCAATAAATAAATGTTGATTACGGCATATTACTGAGTGACGGCATTCGACATTCAAAAGTTGGGAAAAAAACGAATGTCGTGCTGGTACGACATTCGACATTCAAAAATTGGAAAAAAAAACGAATGTCGTGCTGGCACGACATACGACATTCGACATTCAAAAGTTGGAAAAAAAACACCGAATGTCGTGCTGTTACGACATTCGATATATATACCTGTACATTTTCCGGCGCGAATAGATGCAGATTTTCACGCGCAAATACAACGTGACGGATTAAACTTCTGCATTTGACTAAGTCAACTATAGTCTGGATTACCTGCCCCTATCACTATATTACAGTAGTACGCAGGGAAATGAAATATGATGTGACGTCATTTGAAATGCGGAAGTGGGACGGCATGGCATGCACACCTTTCATTAATTTTATTTAACGCGTAATGCCCCCTTCACATACACGGATTTTCCTTACGAGTCCTTACAGATCGCCAACTCGTAGTCAATCGCAAGCATCTGTAAATAAATCGCTGGTGTCCGTAAATAACTCGTCACAACTCGCAGACACTCTTACGGATCCATGAAATGAGAGGCAATTGTTTTGACATGTCAAAAATCTTCTTACGATTGTACACGGATTTAATTTTTCCGTAAATAACTCCTAACAATCCTTAAGTATCGTAAACCGCTTGAAACCATCCGTAAACTGCTCTCAAAAATCCGTAAATTTATTTACGATTAGTTACGGTTAGTTTACGATTTGTTTAAGGATTATTTACGGATTATTACGAGTGCTTACGTGTTGTTGACGATTTCATTCGGATCGTGTTACGATGGCTTTACGGATTGTTACGAACACGAGTTATTACGAGTTATTACGAGTGTAGTTTTACCTTCCTGCCAGTAGAACAGCAACCGTCTCGGCGGTATCATTGTAAAGCGTCAACCTCGGGTGCGGGAGGTAGCGGATTCGATCTCCGGTCGGGCCATACCAAAGACTTTAAAACTGGTAGTAATGGCTTCCCTCCTTGGTGCTCAGGGTCGCGGGGTTATCATTGACTGGCTGGTGTCTAGATAAAAGGGCCAGTACTGGTAACTTACACAGAACACGCCGTGATATAAGTTAAACTATGTTGAAAGCGGCGAACAACACCAAACAATCAATCAATCAATCAATCAATCAACAATCAACCAATCAATGAATGAATCAATCAATCAATCTAATCGTTAATTCTATCATTTATCTATTGGCCGAATAATCCAATGATCTCTTTAATTTTTAAACTCATTTACTTATTTGATAAAAATCTGCCTGTCTAGTTCAAGCCGTAAGCAAATAGCGTTTCTATCGCCTAACGAACACTCAATTAAATCACTTAACCCGTTTCCACATACAACAATTATGTAGCAGACGACTACTAACGCATTACGAACACCCAGTTAAATCACTTAACCTGTTTCCACATACAACAATTATGTAGCAGACGACTCCTAACGCATTACGAACACCCAGTTAAATCCATTAACCTGTTTCCACTTACAACAAACACAACAAATGTCTTTGAAAGCATTGCAGCAACAACAGGAAAACAGTGCTTTAAATGAAAGTATGACAATGTTTTCAAAAGTCCTCTTCTGCAAATGCGTTAAATGCGTCTGCATGTGGGAAAGTGTTAATTATCAATGTATACGTATCTCTGATTCATTAAAGTCTCAAGCATCAACATAATTCCGTTTAATGAAATACACTCGTAGCGTGGGCTTTATAGTGTAATCCCCAGGAAATAGCTGGGCCCGTAAATGCTAATTTGTTCTGATTTATCAAGCACTAAATTAGTGTTTATTCTAACGGCTCTTTCTCACAATATTGCCATTGAGTATGTTTATATTGGTTTTAAGAGCATACGGTCTGGCATATTGAGGGAGAATTAACAGGATTGATCAGATTGACCGGCATGGTGTTATTGAGAGTGGTCCTAAATAATCTGACTGAGTAATAAGCTTTTAAGGTTTGAGAGACCTATTTAGAATTGTACACAGCATCTGACATGTGTGGATAATTTCGAGAGACTTAGTTAGATAGCTCCAAGGGAGCCCGGGTGCGATACCTTATCTCTTTTTCAAAATGAACCCTTTATTCTTCTACTTGTTCTGTGTTTAGCAGCACCCTTACACAAAAGGTATTTTCCCGGAAAGTACCATTACTATACGTAGCAGAGTAGGAGACAGTTATAAGTAGAAATTCACAACACTGATATCGAGATTTGAATCCCGGCTGTTTATTGTGATGACCATTGGGACGGTGAAAAAAGGGATTAATAATATTAAACAAAGGGAAACCTTTATTGTAAAAACGATTTAATTTATATTATTACTATTATTAGTATCAGGAGGAATAGAAGTAATAGTGTTTGTAGAAGTGGTAGTAGTAGTAGTAGAAGTAGTAGTAGTAGTAGAAGTAATAGTAGTAGTAGAAATAGTAATAGTATAAGTAGTTGTAGTAGTAGTCGTCGTCGACGTAGTAGTATAAGTAGTAGTAGTAGTAGTAGTAGCAGTAGTAGTAGTAGTAGTAGTAGAAGTAGTAGTAGAAGTAGTAGTAGAAGTAGTAGTAGTAGTAGTAGTAGTAGTAGTAGTAGTAGTAGTAGTAGTAGTAGTAGTAGTAGTAGTAGTAGTAGTAGTAGTAGAAGTAGTAGTAGTAGTAGTAGTAGTAGTAGTAGTAGTAGTAGTAGTAGTAGTAGTAGTAGTAGTAGTAGTAGTAGTAGTAGTAGTAGTAGCAGCAGTAGTAGTAATAATAATAGTAATACTAGTAGTAGTAGTATATTTTGTAGTAGAAGTAGACGTTTGTAGTTTTAATTCTTTATTAAATTTATAAACAGATGAGCTTAACACAAACTTACTTTAAAATGTAAGTAAAAATCACCAATTCATGAACAGTGTGTAGTATAATAATGACCCTTGCATTAAACAGACGTCTTATCGAGTTACTTAAGTATTAAAAGCTTTCAAAGCATACGTTGGTATGAAGTTGGAAAAAGGGCATACTCACGGAGGTTAGGAATACTTAACGATTGTTAAAATTGAATATAGTATATTTGCCGCATGATTTAATGGCTCCACGCATTAGAAGGCCATCTTATGATTAGAAATAGTATTCCACGTGCCAATGCTACAGCTTAGCTACACACTGACCCCGATGTATCCCTAACCAAATAATTGGATGCGCATGTCGATATGGATTAACAATTGTTGTAAGTACCATGAACATGAAGCGTTAACTACAATATTTACGGTATTCGCTGAGATTTTAAGATTGCAAGGAAGGAGGTTTATATGCACTCACGATTGATTGATTTTTATTATGATGTTAGTTATTAAACGTATGCATTTAATTACTACTGGTTCAGAGACAGCGCGAAATATTCAGGACATTTTGTAACCTTTTTTCCTGCTGAATGCGTAACAAATCACTGTTTTTGGCAGGGTATGTACTTGCATGTGACAGTTTTGGTACATTGTAAAAACGTACCGCCTCTACGGGAGAACGCGGGTTCGATCATTTACCGCGTCATAACAAATACTCTCTCTTCCTTGGCACTCTTGATTGTTGGGTTAGCACAACGACTGACTCGCTGGTGTCAGGATAAATGGACTAGTGGTACTGGTAACTTACCACAAAAACGCATTGATATAACTGGAACAAATGTTGGAATCGGCGTTAAGGTAGCAAGAAATGCAGTGTTCAGTTGTGGAATTTATATAAGTACGTCCATGAAAAAAGGTACAAGTTGGCATTCATGAACAGTGGATACACAGATACACAGATCAGCTGATCCATATGTGGAGGCTTCTTACAGGCTTATATAAATTATATTTGAAAGTGTAGACTTTGATCGGACTGCAGCTGCACAGGCTGGTCTTGATCTGCAATGTTGACTGAAATCAACTTGTACCTTTTCCTATGAAAAGACTCATCGTAACGTTTCATCAGTTATCTCCGAAATATTTAAATGGATGGAGGGGTTCTGGTCTTAATTGCTGCAGGTGCATGGTATTTTCACCCACATGTCTTAGTGTATGTCTTAGTGCAATATCCGTCATGAGTGACATATTTCAGACGAAAATACTCTGGTAAATCATTTACTTTATTAGTGTATAATCGTTTCCTGGAATAACATTCCGGTAAATCAGGATGCTGAGATATTTATCCCGTTAATCAATTAAAATGCGATGCGTAATTGCCTTACCCACGTTGTACTCGGGCTCCATTCGGTTATTTCCGTGAAATCAAGGACAACAATTATATTCAATTCAATTCAATTCTTTATTGGCATACATCGACATAATTTGTCCATGTCCATTTACAGAGTGGAAGAATACGGCTAAGACAAAAAAACAAACAAATATATGTAGGAATAGTTTGGGAACAGCAACATGCTTAATGAATTAAACTGATTGATTGACTGGGGTTTAACGCCGTTTTTAACAATCTTTCAGTCATATCACGGCGGCCAGTTCACCTACAGACGTATTTCCTGGTTTTCTCACACCAGTACTCCACACAACAATCTTCCCAAGCAAATGGCTGCTTTTCCACATAGACTTAGCCCATTGGTGGAAGACGAATGACGCATGTCGCATTGACTTTTGTCAAACGTCGGAAAGAAAGTTGGCCGAGCCGGGATTCGAACTCACAACCCCTGGAATGACAGCCCGAGTCGTTACCGAATGAGCTTTCGGGGCTCGGCTTTAATGAATTAAAAAAAACGTCCTAACTATATCTGCATAGCTTTCTGAATACAATCTTTTCCTAACGACGCACACTTTTAATAACGTATTAGATCAGTGACAATATTCCGGTTCGAGACCAGTCCGAATATTCGCAGTTCATGCGGATTTCTTTGGACTAAATAGCCAACGTCACCAATGGATTACAATGCACCGTACCGACTTACAATCAACATTTTGGGTATGATTTTATACGACGTCCAATTTCTAAAAAACTTAACCCCCATAGCGACTTGTAAAAATAGTGTTACAAAAGCATAAATTGCTGATCATCCTGGAAAATTTCTCCTTTATGATTCTAAAATTCTGTATGTCGGAAAGGGTTTATGAGCTTAGCCAAATAATACCGAGCTTAGCCAAATAATACCGAGTGCGTTGGCCTTCTATATTATAATATATCTAATTATAAGTATAAATACATTAAGCACGCTTCGGCTTGCTCATGCAATGTAGCGTTAATAAATGGTACATTGATTCCCGCGCCAGAAAAACACGGTGTTGAAAAAAAACCAACAACATGGGAAATAGCGATATGTTTCTGTCCACATAACTGGAACCTCCCAATGTAAGGCATTTATGTTAAATACATAATCCATACAAGGTGGATATTTTAGAAACATTTGAGTCGGTAATAGAAACATCAGAATATATTACCTCTGTCTGTGCCGCAGTAAAGCCCAGGTAGCTCAGTCGGTAGCGATGCCGATGGTCAATTGAAGGATCGTGAATTCAAACCAAGCTCGGTCTTCATTATTTCTTCAGTCAATGCTTAAAGCAACAATTTTTCTTCCAAAATTTGGCTAATAGTTTATGTGAAGAAGTAGCCATTTGCTAGGAAAGACTTTTGTATGGAGTACTGGAGTGAGAAAGACATGAACACATGTGTAGGTGACCTGGCCGCCTTGATATGTTGAAAACGGCGCTTTAACCAAATCAACCAATCAAACTACCTCCGTACAACATCGGGAGAATTGGGGGAAGTGTCGCTAGTGCATTCACTTAACATAATATTAATTTTGATATGAATACGGATGAAAAGCTAGCAGTCTATCTGCACTGATTTCAATACCTAAAAAGCCTAATCGAAATGCTCAAAAAATACGGTCTTATCTGTTGGCTTTCTTGCCGAACCTTACACAATGTGTGTTTTCCTCTGGACCGGCTTATATTCAGTTGCACTACCACATTGATAAATAACAGCAAAACATATGTAAGTTTTATTGAATTGACCTCCACATGTTTCCAATAGAGCACAACAATGTAAACAATTTTCATTCCAGAGCTTTATGTTTATCCTTCCACGTGCAATTGCACCAAAACAACCTTTTTACATTACTTTTACAGACGTATGTCCCTTACTTCCTTTCAATCAAGGTTGAACTACACGTGTCTCTTGGTATTTTATGAATAGTATTCAAACCGTTTCAAAGAGGTTTCCACATTTTTGTTTTATTTCCTCTGTTGCGACTTGGAACAATTCGGCCACTATATAGAGTATCTAGTTAATTTAATGCAGTTTATGTACTTTTATAAAGCGTTTTCATACTTTAAAATCAGACAATTTTCAATTTGATGACATAAATATTTACTGCTGGAACAAGTTGGTATGATGCTCCAGTCTTGTTATGCTTGAGTGGTGCGCCAGGAAACCCAAACTTAGCGTAATGATTCCATGTCTAAATATGATTCTGCCTATACAACCATACTAAAGATTAAAAAAAAATATTTTTGTTGATTTTTCTTGATTAATTGACACACAGAGCAGATCCGGATCAAAATACGCGAATTTGCACAGTAATCGGGTTCTAAACTGGGCGCAAATACCCAAGGTTGGTCTTCATAGATCACAGCCCGGCCAATATATCGAGGGCTTGGCTTGAAACGGTTGTAGCTAAAATTTGTATTTTTTTACCAAGGTTAATCACCTCGCCATAAAGTCTTTATAATCGTTATATCATTTTTCTTGGTAAACAATGGAAATATAGGTGCCATTGCTCGTTCTGAGCAATGGCACCTCAATTTGAATTGTTTACAAATGGTTCAAAATTGCCATGGAACAAGAGTTTTCAAGATAGGTTTTTAGTTACAACTGTTTTACATCAAGCCCTCGATATTCATTCCGACGTTTGACAAAAGTTAACATCGACAAGGTAACAGTATACATGTATGTTGAAAATCAGTCAGTTGCTTGAAAGTACTGTCGTGTGGAGTACTGCTGTGAGAAAACAAGGAAACATATAGATAGCCTTGATATGACTGATTTGTTTGGGAGAAACGGCGTTAAACCCCAATACATCAATCTATCCGAGCTTCCATCCCATAACTTTCAATTAAAGTCTGTCAAGTCTGTAGAAAATTGATTGTAAACGAGACAGATCATTTTGACGGGCGCCCGCACACCAACCATCTGCCCAAACAATGACTATCTTTATGACCAGTTTCAGCTTTGTAGAAAACCCAATTAATTAAATTGGTTACGTAAGTTACTGTCATTAAACAGATGGTTTGTCACGCGATTTCAATGTCAAGGCCATTTACACTTTTTTTGTTACGCAATGAGTAATTCAATGTTACATGTATCTATATATATCATTTACTTTAATAGTTCCATTTTTATTTGACCGGTTCTCTTTTCATGTTTGCGAAAAAACTATTTATCATAATTGATTGTAATAACCAACCGGGGGGGTGCTGATAAGCTATGGGGCTCATAAAAGATGTTATGTGATTGATATCAAATTTAAGATGGCTATGCCAATGAAAACCAGACAGTAAACATGGATTTTTCGAGTCTCCACTAGGACGGTTTTCTTTCAGGGACAAATAATGTTACGACCATTGTCACTGATCATATTTCGCCGGTGGTGTAGTTGAAGAGCGGCCGCTTTGGGTGTGGGAGGTCGCGAGTTCGATAACCGACCGGGTCATACCAAATGCATTAACAATGGAAGTACATGTGTTATTCATGTCCCTCATTGGCGTTGAGGGTTGTGAGGTTTGGTATTTCTACTCACTCGCTGGTGTCAAGCTAAATGGAGCAGTGGTACTGGTCACTTACACAGAAAACGCCGTGATATAACTAAACACTGGTTGAAAGCGGCGTTAAACACCGAACAAACAAACTAACTTCCCACATGTCATCGTTTCTGTTTCAATGCCAAATAACCGAACACAATATCAGAGAACTATTTAAGTAGGTCGTGTGAATATTAAAACGCCATTGATATGACTGATATTTGGTTGCATACAGTGCTTAACTCCAATATGAACATTATTATTGTAAGATGAAAGATAGTTATGATATATTCACATGCTTAACACCGTCTTATGATTATTCTTTGATATAAACTACGGCGCACTGCGAAATTAAAAACCTACCGCATATGTGACCAGTGTACACCTAGATCAGCGTAAACATACCGCATATGTGACCAGTGTACACCTAGATCAGCGCAAACATATGATCTCATATCTAAATAAATTGTCGAAACGCGATATATCAGTCGGAATAGAAAAGCGCTATGAATCTAAGCATCGTGGGTTTTAACCAAAAGTATACCATTCATCCTTTCTGGCGATTTACAACATTCATTGTTCACAAATCTATTTCGCCAAAGGGCTAAGCCATCTATGAGAAAGGTAGCCGGTTGCCTGGTAATATTGGTTTGTGGAGTACAGGTGCGAGAAGGTCAGGAAACACATGGTCGTCATGATATAAGTTAAATAAACATGGAATAAGGCGTTAAACAAAACTATTAAATTATTCTATATAAATAATATCTTATAACATAAAATCGGTGGTATAACACCACAGGTCCATTCAAGTAATTTATTCGAATATCCCTGGAGTTGATTGATTGGGGTTTAACACCGTTTTAACAATTTCTCAGTTATATCACGGCGGCCAGTTCACCTACTCATGCATTTTCTGTTTTTTCCTCACACCAGTACTCCACACAACAATCTTCCCAAGCAACTGGTTGCTTTTCCACATTGGTGGAAGACGAATGACGCATGTCGCATTGACTTTTGTCAATCGTCGGAAAGAAAGTTAGCCGAGCCGGGATTCGAACTCACAACCCCTGGATTGACAGCCCGCGTCGCTACCGACTGAGCTACCGGGGCTCGGCATCCCAGAAGTTAAATGCTTGGAATTTGTTTCTAGATAGTGCACTATTGCGATCGTATCTGTTTTATGCATCGGCGTAAAACCATAATAAGCTTAAAACTTGACTCATGCAAAAAGGGAGCGCGTAAAAATCGATGTTTTGAGTGCAAAAGCAATCAAATTATCGTGATGATTCCTTCGAGAGATGATTAATTCATATTTAATACTACTATACACGTTACACACGTGACCAATTGCTCAATCAGTAAAAAAAAAGATGGAGAGTATGGTCTTACTCACGGGTGCATGCATTGAGTCATTCCAAGACAGACCGCTCTATCCATTTACTGATTGACTGATTGCGGTAACATGTTTCAAAGTAAACCCTTTCCCTCATACGACAATTCTGCAGCAGACGACTTTGAACATATTTTGTCAAAAGATGGAAAAATCTCTATAATTGAATGGATAACCTACGACTAAAAGTGGAAAACATTGTGGCAACTGGAGAAATTGCTCGTTTTGAGCAATTTCTTCTTTTGTCACTATGTTTTCAAAAAGCCGTCTGCTGCAGAGTCGTCAGAAAGCGTCTATATGAGGGAAAAGATTAAGCGGAGTCTCATGAACTCGAATGTAACGTTAAATTAAATTGGAACCGGGCGTCCCGAGTTCGATCCCACAATCGCGAATATGTAGTCATAGTTCAGTGCCCGTTGGGCAAGGCACATTTCCTAGCCTAGTACTGGTTTGGTTACCCAGGAATCATGACTACATGAACTGTGGCCGTAATATAACTGAAATAATTTTGAAAACGGCGTAAACAAAACAATCAAAAATCAATTAAGTACATGCAACGGATTCTTCTTTTAGAAAACAGTATAGCACCAGTTTAGATTGTTCATGCAAGTTAAAATACATGTATTCATGTAGTTGTTTTTTATCGAATCTGGGACTAAATGTTCACGGACAAAATGCCACTGGACATAATGTTCACCGGACACGGAAAAAATGCCACAATATGAAAAGAGGACAAAATGCCACGGTTTATTTCGAGAGCATTTTATTGAGAATTATAATGTTAAAGCAGCACACCACAAGTGCTATGGGATGCCAGGATTTTAAATGGGATGTGTGGATAGCTGATAACAGTGATAGATCATGAACTGACAAAATGCCACAGGACATAATGTCCACAGACAAAATGCCACAGGACATAATGTCTACGGACAAAATGCCACAGGACATATTGTCCACGGACAAAATGCCACAGGACATATTGTCCACGGACAAAATGCCACAGGACATAATGTCCACGGACAAAATGCCACAGGACATATTGTCCACGGACAAAATGCCACAGGACATATTGTCCACGGACATAATGCCACAATGTGAAAAGTGGACAAAATGCCACACATGTGTTTGGATAGCTGATAAAAGTGATAGATCATGAACTGTTTCACTCAAATACTGTTGCCACTTGTGGTGTGTGCTGCTTTAACATTATAATATACAATGAAATGTTTTCGAAATAAACTGTGGCATGTTGTCCTCTTTTCATATTGTGACATTTTGTCCTTCTTTTAAACTACGATAGTCAATAAACTCAGAGAAGCTGTTACCCTAATCCCAGTATGTATACGCAACTTCATATAACAGTTAGATGTTTAGTTTTGAACGAAAAGAATCCATGTTCGCGAACATTTATTACGATGATCAGCATACAAGATCTCGTAGTCTCATTTTGATCTATGTTGTTTGCTATTCATATTACAAAATAAAGCAAAAACGTTTCGTTTATTCATAAAAGAAAAATCTTTAAAATGAAATGGGCGTACATGTAACAATGCAGCGTTAGTTTGATTAACAGGTTGCCTGCATCTTATTCCCATATACCATACGATGGTTGTTAGACGATTGTATATATATAGAACTTCAATAGTCAGTCAGTCCCCCGGTGTTTAGTACAAATGACGAGTTTCGGGAGATAATAGATTAGAGCATTCTTTACACCCGTGCAGATCGTTTTGTTAGATCTATCCTCTGATAGGGAAACGAGTGTTCGCCTGCATTAACGCTTTCATTGCAAAATTTCACACAAAAAGTCGACTCTTCCATGTTAACAACTGGACCACTCCATTTTTCGTTGAACAGGAAATTTGGTAAAATGTCATGTCTATGTGGCAAACATTGCATATTTCAGGATCCTTGTTTGCAAAAGTCTTTAAGTTTCTTTGGCAGGGGAAGCGTTAATACTGTTTAAATAATTTTGGTTTTTGATGTGTTATATTTACTACTTATTTTTCGTTTTAACACAGAACACATCAAACCCCTCTGGAGTAAACACTTTTTTGATTGGGACTGGTTGGGATTAGGTGACTATTGGAACATAAGGAGTTAGTTACAAACCGTTTTCATTTTAGAATGATCTACTGTGGATATCATGTATCATGCAAGGTTTAACTATACTGAGTACTTTTCCTTATATTTCTTTAAACCATTTCGCACATAAACACATATATAACAAGCGACTTTGGAGACATCAAGACAAAACATTTTTTAAATGAAGATATGCTTATTGAATTAAAAGTAGTAAGTGTTCATATTCATCATTTTGTCACACTGTTTTCAATATTCGTCTGCTTCAGAGGCATCAGCATGAATAAGTATTTGGGAAATGATTTTTAAAAAAACTGTTGGAAGAGAAGAAGTGGCATACTATTTGTCGAATTCAGATGATATTTAAACTATTTTCAATAATTAAAATTGTAATCATAACTATTTTGCATACATACTTTCAAAGTCCTCTCACAATGGTACCCCTGAAGAACGAAAACTATTTTGCATACATGCTTTCAAAGTCAACAGTATTCTCTTTAGAATGTGCAGCATAACCTCTCACAACGGTACCCCTGAAGAACGAAACCCTCTTTAGAAGAAAACTACATAATCTTCTTCCATCGCAAATTAACCTAGTGAGAGCAATCCTCTCTACTGTCTATAGCAACCCCATTTCTCTGCATTCGGCCTATGTACCCCTGAAGAAGATGCACTGTATAATATTTGTTATGTTAACAAACTCCCATCTGAAGATGTATTTCTGACGCATCTGCAGCATACGACTTTTGAAAACAGTGTGATAAAAAGAGAAATGGCTCAATATGAGCCATTTCTTCTTTCGCCACCATCTTTTTTAAATCTATTCAATAATCACATTATCATTTACGTGTACAGTGGTTTAATATGTTTTGCCTAGATGCTATCGAAGTCGTCGGCTGCATTATTATTGTATGTGGGACAAGGTTTATTCAATAACCTAATTCAGTAGTTTTTAAATGCATTTTTTGACATTGGCATACTAGAATATGAACCTATAAATAATTACACTCCGTTTTTCAGATCTAGAACAGCATGGCTTTTTACATTACAATGACTAATGTCTGGAAACTCTTTCCAAGCGTAATCCTCTCTTATCTTATGTCTACTTTAATGAGCATCGCATTTTCAGGTTGACTAGAAGTAAAGATAACAACTTTTGGGAGTAAATCAAATTGCAATAATTTTCAGTATTTCGATTCTTTCAAGCGTTTTAATTTCTTCTAAAATTGCTGCGTACCAAATTGTTTTTCTCTTTATTTCTCCTGGTATTATTTTAGCTATGTATTAAATAACATTTCTTGCGTTCTAGTCGTTACGTTATTCTGCCGCCCTTTAACTCTTTCAGCGCCAAAGGCAATATTAAGCTTTTTGCAAACAATACTGATTCAGGTGAGTCGGCTCGTAACGAGCTGTCTCATCTGAAATCTGCATTGTTTGGCTGTGAGTTATAAAAAATATTCCAAAAATCCTATACCATGATAATAGAGTCTTCCGAGTTTGAACATGGAAGAGTCTACTTTAAACAATTCGGCGCTGAAAGGGTTAATCAGAAAACACTGAAGTACCGTTTCTTATGAACATTACCTATATGACTAAGACAAAATTGACACACGCATTATGACCTTCAGGATATTCGTCCAGCGACTATCCAAGGTCAGTTTTGAGCAGCCACACAGTCTGGATTGAAACGCAAATGTTCGCAATGTTGTCGTGCGAGCGTTCTGAATGTCTCTGGATAACGGGTCTGGCAACACTTGATCAAGCAATACGTTAATTAATGGCATGTACCATTAATTGCAAAAACCTTCAAAGGTCGATTATTTCAGGGTCATTTTAATCTAGTTATCTATGATAACGTTTTAAGAACAATAACATTAATTGATTGTATTTTCTATATACTAAAATAAAAGGTTATATTTTCACATATTCTTGGAGTTCCTAACCCTTCCCTCATACGACAATTCTGCAGCAGACGACTTTGAACATATTTTGTCAAAAAATAGAAAATCTCTATAATTGAATGGATAACCTATGACTAAAAGTGGAAAACATTGTGGCAAAAGGAGAAATTGCTCGTTTTGAGCAATTTCTTCTTTTGTCACTATGTTTTGAAAAGGCTGTCTGCTGCAGAGGCGTCAGAAAGCATCTATATGAAAGAAAGGGTTAACAACAACAAAACAATGAATTATAGAAAACAAATATTCAATAAGGGTACGCATTTCCGAAAAGGTGAAACTGTTGCATGCATGTAACAATGAGAATTCTAGCTGATGAATTAGCTCTCCAGAAATGAAATAACAAATGGCGGTTTGATTGGAGATCCCGTACACTGAGGATCTACATTGTGCATGCAGCGTAACGATTTTAATTGTGTTAAATAGCTTCCTGTCATCGGAGAGAGATTAATTATCCTTCTCTATATCAGCGGCGCTCTCCTGAAACCAAACGTTTGCGACAAGTGTAGATCCAGATCAGCCAGCGCATCATCGCAGTCTCATCTGGGTCTAAACTGTTTGCTATCAAAAATATTCAAAAAGGTTTGAAGATTTTTTTGTGAAGAAGTATTTAGTTGGAGATTCCTTGGCGTGAGTACACAGTCAGGGCTTATACTTAAGCTAAAGTCGGGTTTCTTTGAGCACTGCTTATATATTCTTTAGTTTGATCCTTTCCCACACGTAGAAGCTTGCTGACGCCTCTACATCTGACGACTTCGGAAAATATTGTTGCTAGATGAGAAATTACTCATGATGAGAAATTACTCATGATGAGCAATTTCTCATTTAACCACTTCAAATTTATTCATTGATTGTTAGTATTTGTTAGTATTTCCATGTATAGTACACTTCCGCATTTATGTTCAGACGTTTACAAAGTCGTCTGCTGTAAATGTTGTGTTAGCGTGAAAGAGTTAAGGAATATTCGTGTCGACGTTTGGTCTAAATACACCAGAACTTAACATTCATAACAAAAACCGTTTCGAAGTATTTTTTTGGCTAAACAAATTTTTACATTTCTTAAACTTTTATTCTGGTTCATATTGTGTACACTATCTAAATTCATCTGAATGATTATTTTGTGAAATGTTTACGATATTTATGATACATTCAACTCCTTAGATTGTTATGTGAAATGTTTACGATATTTATGATACATTCAACTCCTAGATTGATTTGGATAACTCGGAAAGAGCTGTAGCGTGCATCCTCTGACAACAGGGGATTTAAGTGTCGATAATGTCATAATGTCCGTGAGAAAACCAACATTATGGACTCTGCGTAATGTATCGACCCAAATCAGCCTACGCAGTCCGCACAGGCTAATCCGGCCCGACACATTCCGTCTCAGGGGGATAGAGGTATAGAGTAGAGATTCCTGAAACAGAAAATCCACGAGAGGCGAACATTGTCCGTCCGGGTTAACCTGCGCGGCATGCTTAGGTTGATCCACAATGTTGGGTTTCTCGCGAGACAGCTCATATGTCAGAAGTTTAATCTATCTAAGTGTGTCATTAGTCTTTGACATTCGGTAGTTAACATATCCAAAAACTGGCCTTCGAGTTACTGACCAATTTGTTTATCGTTAAGATTTAATAATGTGTCCACAGAAATTGTACAGTCTTTCTTGACTATCAGCGAATCAGATAAAAGTATATAAAAATATTTGCAAAACCTCATATGTGCATCGTAACAATAACATGACCTTTAATATAGTTATGTTGATGTTTGCACTCTATGTAATACAATACTTAAACTCTCATGTATAGAGATTGTTCACATATTGCCAAATGTTTTCAAAGTCGTCCGCTGCAGATTTATTGTATGTGGGAAAGGGTTAAAAATGATATCAATAGTGTACGGATATAATATATCACACAGAAGTGTTGTTGAATCGTTTTGAAGAATAAACATCCGGTAATTAATTCCCCGAAGCTTTGATTGAAGACATAATACGTCTGACGGTAGATAGATACACATGGTATCCTAGGTAATATATTTTAATTCGAAAACAATATTTATGTGTATATTTATCTCTTTAAAATCAGACCAAAATGCATTGCTGTACTTACATGTATATTGGAATCTTATTAATTCAGACCAAAAACTTCACTGAACGTATATTTGAATCTTTTTAAAATTATAGCAAATACTTCACTGAACGTATATTTGAATCTTTTTTTTTATTATAGCAAAATACTTCGCTATACGTATATAAGGTTATTATTAAAAATCATAGCAAAATGCTTCTCTGTACGTATATTGGAATTTTATTTAAATCATAGCAAAAAAAAATCGCTGTACGTATATTGGAATCTTATTTAAATCATAGCAAAATATTTCACTGTAACCAAATGCACGGAATTGTAATGAAAGAGAAACTCTTTGTCAATATGAGTTAATAATTGTTTTAAATAAGATATGAATTGCGAAAAAGAAAAACCGAGATATGTAATAAACATATTAACGTTGCCGAAGACATTACTCTCACTTTCTTGACGCAAATGCCTGTGCGTGTTTCTTTATCTTAATCCCACAAAGCAATCACACATATGGAAGATCCCCAACCCTTACCTAACAACAACATTTCTGCAATAGAAGACTTTAAAAACGTCTAGGCAAACATATGGAAACATCAATACATTTAATATTTCAGCGCAGAATTTCTCTAAGTAGGCTCTTCAATGTTTTGGAACATGTTGATAATATACATGCCGATTACAGGTGAGACAGCCTGCCACGAGCTAGCTCACTTGACTCTTTATTGTTTGCAAAAAGGTAAATAATACCATTTGCTACTGAACGGTTGAACACATACTAATTGAATAGAATGCTTTGTCATTCTTTGTCAAAATACATCTACTAAAGATACGTCAAAAAGTGTTTACAAGATCGAAATGCTTCACACACGAAATAAATTCAAAGGCGGACTTCTTAGATCATAAAATGTAATACGTTACCAATCGATTTGCTTGCATTACAAAATCAATCAGCTGTAAAATCGAGAAATACGTTGAAGTTGGCCTCTGTGAAAATACTCAGACTATTGCTTTCTCAAGAAAGCGGAATGTTATCAGATTCATAACTTCGATCAACATAGTTCTCTTCATAGGCAACCGCGAAACATAGTTTTGTAACTTCGCAATATTATTATGTCAATACTTGCCCATTTTCCCTGAGGCAGATATATTGTGCAGAAGTTGTTTCAGAAGAAGAGTGGCGCCTCTACAGTAGAAGACTTTTGAAAATGTTTCTAAAGGGTAAAATATTTGAGTAATTACGACCATTGAGACCGTTTTTTTAATGATCTCATGCATTTTTACAGTTACATTTAGGACATCATGTAGTAAAGTGTATTCTAATTCCGGCACATGTTACAATGGCGATTTATAAATTGTAATATTACCACTTTCAATGCTGTTATTTTCTTTTTAAATGAGTTGTCCAGCTGTTTTGTACTTTAAAGTGTCCTGAGTCAATTATGTAGATATTGTGTTTGCAATGTTGTGTGAGAACTGTTTTGAGATTTACGCTGCTTTCTATAATTTCGGGACATAATGGCAGACGTTTGACACCTTGTAAAGGGATATTGACCTTCATGTAAACTAAGATGAACAATGACGTACATAGCCTCTTATGCATTTACAAAGATATAAGGTCTAATAGCTCTTACCCTTTTTTTTTAGTTAGTGTATGGACAGATATAGGCCAACGTGATAACTTTTGATTTTTACGTGTGATCTTTAACTTTAACCAATCTGGTAGTTTGTAATGGTGAGCAATTATCTCCTAATTGCTTGCTCTCCGTGTACATACTAAGTCCATGAAATTAATACTTTTACTTTTTAAGTTATGACATAATCAAGTGTTTTCGATAGACGGTCGGGCGGACAGACAGAAGGAAGGTACAATAGCGACATATTGATTTTCCTTCCTGGCAAGTTGAACGTGATTATGTACACACTAAAACCATTTCAAGCACTATTTCCCTTTTACTCAAATGTTTAGCAGAGGAAAGGTTGATACGTTTTGTGAGAAATAATCAAATCTATGGATTTCTGAATCAACTCAAACAAATAAAAAGTTCTGTAACATGCTCTATCCCAATGATATGTATACGTATAAAACCTTTTCGGTTTCTCAAGTCGCACTGCGAATACAGTTGTAAATCAGAGAGTCGGTTCATATAACATGACATAATGATTTACATCATCCGGTATACTATGTCATCGAACTCATAACTCATCAAAAACTCGTTTTTTTAGGTCAACAATGATGTGGCGAGTCCTAGAACGTTCTACTTTATTCATTGTACATGTCAGATGATTTTTCTAAGCCCGAGCTAGTCCAGGTTTCTGTACTAGGAATGCAATTTTTATTTTGACTGTTCGCATCGCATGCAATATGTAACGGCGATATATTGAGACTAAGCCCCGTGCGATTTGAGGCTGACTGGCCGTCCGTTTGTCCGTCCGTGCGGCTGTCTTTCTGTGGTGTTGTGTGGTTATATGTTTGGTTTGAAACTTATTAAAGCATTGTTTCACCCGGCACTCGCAATCGATCATTCTTTCCAATAGAGAAATATAGAGGCGCCTTTACTTTCACCCGCTAAAACGCTGTATTAATGAAGTTATCCAGTAGGTGCAAACGGTTTCAAATTATATCATTATTCATCTTTAATAAGTTGTTTATGTCTCGAGAAACAAATTGTTAAGATGGTCTTCTTTAAGGTTGAAACAATTAATAATATTGTTTTTCTTTAACCCTTACCCTCATATAGACGCTTTCTGACGCCTCTGCACCAGACGGCTTTTTGAAAACATAGTGACAAAAGAAGAAAGTACTCAAAACGAGCAATTTCTCCTTTTGCCACAATGTTTTCCACTTTTAGTCATAGGTTATCCATTCAATTATAGAGATTTTCTATTTTTTGACAAAATATGTTTAAAGTCGTCTGCTGCAGAATTGTCGTATGAGGGAAATGGTTAAGTAGCCATTCATTTTTTGGAACACTATGGATGTACCTCCAGAGGGATAAAAGTAGGGTTCTCTGAATATATGTCCGTGTATCGGAGACATGTCATATTTCATCGATTCCCTAGATCATTGAATGAATGCAGATAGCGATGGGACGGAGATCAACCATCTTACCTATTTAACGTTTTAGTTATTTACCCAATTTGGACATTTTGAGTTTTGTAAGAGACACGATATATAAAGGATTAAATTAGGTATGAAATGTAGTGAGAACGAACCGTATAGTTCGCGCAGTCTGTGCCGAATTTACCGTTCGCTTATGTGTTATATGGATCGCCTTGGTGGTGTAGTGGTAGAGCGTCTAACTCGGGTGCGAGAGGTCGTACATTCGATCGCCGGTTGGGTCATACCAAATACTTTAAAATTGGTAGTACTGGCTGCCCTCCCTGGCGCTCAGGGTTGCGTTGTATGCATACCGATTGACTGGCTGGTGTCAGGATAAATGAACGAGTAGTACTGGTAACTTACCAAGGTAACGCCGTGATATAACTTAAAAAAAGTTGGAAGCGGCGTAAAACACCAAACAATCAATCAATCAATTATATGAGCCGTTCCTCGAGAAAACCAACATTATGGACACTGCGTAATGTATCGACCCGGGCCGACACATTCC
>JASEVX010000002.1:126017929-126022929 GCA_031761405.1 Serripes groenlandicus
ATAAGTTATAACTATTCAAATTTGATGATAGTAAAAATACATGGTCAAACAGCAAACAGAAAAACCTAAATAATTAAATCATTTTACGCTCAAATTGAAATACAGACCAAATGGAAAAGACCTGAGAAAAGCAACATAGAGAACAAAATGCAAAACAACCAGACATAATGGCTAATCCTGCCAATAGCTAACCTGTACCGCTTTAGACTAACGAAATGTTTCTCATGTTTTTAGAATCCTTATTTGACATTATAAACTCTCTATGGTTCGTGGGTTCTCTCAAAAGAATCGTCTCGGTGAGACGATTCTTATATTGAGTGCCCACTATATAGGACTTTGATTGAGTAATAAGACGAGATATCGTGGTGAAAGAGACCTGTTCACTCCCTCTTATCTAGCTCTGTGGCCAACGACCTCAATGCTAACATCAGTGCTACCTTCACAAACAAATGCTACAAAAGTCAACGTGATTTCTAGCACTCCTCGCGGTAGACGGTTAATTGACCCCCGCTTTGGAAGAGTAACAGAAATAAAAAACAAGACATAAATTCCTTCTTGAAAGTATAATGTATTGCGAAAACATTTATCTTGTTACACAACACGTGAGCCACTTAATTTAGGTCATTTGACTTGAAGTACTTCTTTGCTGCACTTTTAAAAGGGGCTTTGTACTATTTTTTTGTATATTCCTGTATGAAATCAAGAATTTGCAAATGGTATATCGTAGAACATTTTAATTCTGCTAGTTGTTATTGTTTTACACAGCACAGTATTAGGTTCAGCAGAAATTCGAATAATGTTTCAATTATACAAAAAAGGCTTATAACTAACCAAGTTATTTCTCAAGTTAATCAATTTACAACATATGGTTTCTCTTTGCTTGCATTAGCAAAGCATGAAATCAAACAGTGGGGGTCAGGGCCGTAGCTCCCTTAAGGCAAGTAGGCACGTGCCTACACATTATTTCTCTGAAAATGCACACAAAGTGCAGTCTCAGTCCACGGCGGCCAGTTACACCTACGTCTCTGCCTACGTGAAACCTATGTAATTCCTGGTTTTTTCTCACACAACAGAATGAGAAGAGAAGCACGAGTTCTTCGCAAAATTTCAATTTCAAAAGGTTTAAATACAGACAGCCTGTGTTTTATTATGAGGAAGATATCTTTGATAATTAAACCATTATCGAATTTTGATAGTTATACCAACAATGCAAGCCCAAACAAGATTGCGCCAATGTAAAGGACATTAAAAGGTGACGTAATCGTAGTTAATCGACATTTCTGGTCCTAAAAATATATCACCATGAAATACACTGAGAATATCTCATTTAGAGCTTTTAATTCCCAATAGCGCTTACAAGACTGACCCGCACCAGCTGATGACCGATTAACCCTTTCCCACATACAACAAATCTGCAGCAGACGACCTTGGAAGATATCCTGGCAAAACATTTGAAAATCTCTTTATAAATGAAAGTATACTTATTTTAAAACATTGTTGCAAAAGGGGAAACTGCTCATTATAATCAATTTCTCCATTTGAAAAATTGTTTTAATTCGTCGGCTGAAGATGCGTCAGAGTCGTTGGAAAGCGTCTGTATGTGGGAAAGGGTTAATGTGATAATCTATTCAAGGAAGATCGTCTGCTCCGTGTTGACAAGTCTTTCCAATTCTTGCATCCACGTGATTTACAATAATAGAGCAATTATTGCTTAAAACGTACTATTTCAAACAATTTAAGACGTCTTAAATAACACGTTTGTTTTAGGCACTCTAAAAGAAGGTGATATTCCAAACAGTATTTACATGTGCAATGTATGGCAAATAGCATAACACTTATATAGTTTATTTGAAAAGGAGTGGGTGTTTGAGCTTTTGTTAACTATATACGGCTTTGTCACAATTAAATGGAAGCAAATGTTTGTTCGTATTTATTAGAAATCCACCGTTGTCGTGTGGTAATTGTGTGGAATGGTAAACCGTGCGTCCCGAGTTCAATCCAAGCTCGCATCGTTTATGATGGCGTGCACTTGGACAATGTACAATTTCCTAGCAATGTATATATTCGAAATATCACCAGCTCAACATTTCATGAGTCCATTGGATTAAAACAAGTTACGTTCGCGGACGTAAGACTTCCCCCGATGTGAGACTTCAGAAACTAATACCCTAAAACCGCCTTGGTCGAGTGGTTAGCGTAGGGGATTTGTAGTCGGGCGTCCCGGGTGCGATCACCTGTCGCGGCACGGCGGTCATGGTGGAGAATTCTTTGACAAGGCCCATTTCCTAGCAACGTACTTGTTTACCAAGGATTCATGAATAAGTCAACTGTCGCCGTGATATAACTGAAATAAAGTTGAAAACGGCATTAAGCCAAATGAAACAAATTAAAAAAAACATTTTTGACATATGGACAATATGGAAAGTCGATCACAAGACCGGTGCTTGGCGAAAACGAACAGCAATAACTAAGCATGTACAGTCAAACATGTGCTAAAGACTACTATCTTGGAATAGCGATACCCTGTCTACAGCAACCATATTGTTAGTTTCTAAATCATTTACTTTCTGCATAAATGACCCTGTAAATAAAGACCATATTGACGTCTTTCCAATGGTGGTCGTTATACACAGGTTTCACTGTATTAAATAAACAATCGATGAGTACGCACTCCAGTAGGTGATGAGCTTTAAAAGCTTTAAGCTTTACTTTTAATCCTTTTTCCTTTAGAAATGAGTAATTTTATTTTATACTGTGTTAAATTTATTGAATGAAGTATGTTTGAACTGAAACCAACCGTAAGGCATTTGTGACCAGTGTCTAAATCAGCCGGCGAATCTGCGCAGTCTGATCTGGCTGTGCTCCGTTTGCCATTCAGTCATAGAAGTCTTTTTTAGAAACTTTAATTCTCCGACAGGTCGTTTTCCACATGTAAAATATTTACGAAAATATGGGTTTTCGTGGTGCCCCGGTCATATCGTGGTATGGGAATGGTAGGAATTCATGACCGTACATATAAAGATACGTCTATACCTTCAACAGCAATGTTCAACACGTTGTCTGCTGCAAACGCGTTGTACTTCGTCCGCTTTCTTTCCAGCCAAAGCAGTTGACACAAAAAACAAAAAAACGTAGAATGGTAGAACGTGTATTGAACTCTCACACGTAAAGAACAATAGGTGATCAAGTGGGTAGTCTAAACGAAAACGCCCACCGGGGACTGGTTCAGATCTTTTTTCGCGGAGAGAACGTATATTCTTCTCGATGGCTCTATCATTAGGGGATGAGAAAATATCATTAAAGCTAATTGAGGGATACTCAAAACAACAAATGGCCGGCAGTGAAGGCGAATGACATTCTTTTTTATAACACGAATAGATGACGACTTTATCCGGGGAATATAGCACCCTTTCTTTTGTCTCTAAGATCATTTAACCCTGTGCACTCAATACAAATGTCTGCCACACCCTGGAACCGTAAGATCCGGCTTAATGGGTTTGAACGGTTGAAGTCAATGTAACTCTTGAGATAGTATCAGGGGCGTGGCTGCCTTTAGGCACTGTAGGCACGTGCCTACACATTTTTTCTGCCCCAAAATGCAGCTGCGGCGATAGACATCTGCGTATTGTATCGACCAGATCAGCCTGCACTGTCTGCGCAGACTGATCCGGCCGACACATTCGTCTAAGGGGGGATAGATAGAATAGTGATTCCAGAAACAGAAAATCCACAGGAGGCGAAAAGTGTATATCCGGGTACGCCTGTGTGGCATGCTTAGGCTGATCCGGGTCGATACTTTACGAAGAGACCACAATGTTGATTTTCTCACGAGACGGCCTGCACATTGATTATTGCCAAGCTACGCCCCTGAATGGGTTTGAACGGTTGGAGTCAATGTAACTCTTGAGATGGTATGGCTTCCATACCATACAAATATCATCTTTCTTGTCCGCCGCAATATGACTCTAGCGGCTGAAAGCGGCGTAAAACACAAAATAAAACACCAAATTTAAAGTTGTCAAGGAATCTGCCGTGGTCGAGTGGTTAGCGTCGGGGATTTGAAACTGGTATCCCGGGTTCCAACTCCAGTCGCGGCACTACGGTCATGGTGGAGTGCCCTTGGGCAAGGCACATTTTATAGCCTAGTACTTGTTTGTTTACCCAGGGATAATGAATAAGTGAACTGTCGCCGTGATAAAACTAAAAAAATGTTGAAAACGCCGTAAACCCCCGATAAAACAAATAAAACTAAAGTTATCAACCCTTTACCATATACAACCACTTTGCATCAGAATACTTTGAAAACATTTATTAAAAACAACAACAATTCAGAGTGTGGCTGTTACAAACTGAGCACTCGGGCGTGTGTCGGCCGATTTAACCAATCAAATTACAGCATGTGAGTGTTTTAGGACAGTCTAAATACAGAACTTGACATTCATATACACAAACCTATGATAAACAACTTAAAAGAAGTAATACGTTATCCTGACATTAGTGCTTTGTGGGGATATATTGTCATACTGGGTCCATTATATCGCTACGACACACTTACATAGCAAGAGCGTGGTTTGGTATTGATTACTCAACAACTAAATGTTCCTAAGTGACAATTCTTCTTTCATGTTAACTTTTTATTATTCTGCAGACTATCAGCATTAAATTCGCATTATTGCCTTTTCAATATGTGTCTTCTTCGACAATTTTATCTTCCTGAAATTACATAAACAGTTGGAACTAACATATTGTCATGAATAATTTAGCAGTTTGTGAATAAGAAGTTTATCATGCCATACGTATATCAACATAACTAAAATGGCTGTCGGACATCTAGCCATTGTGTTGTTAAGAATCAGCCTATACTTTCCTGTAGTATGCGCGCTGTTTCGAATATTCATTAAATGTTTCCTGATCGCTCCAATCTTGACTTAACAGCGAACAGTCTCGATCTCAATCCGAGATTGTGCTTATTCACAAACTGTTCTGGATCTACAACATTT
>JASEVX010000002.1:126027929-126132929 GCA_031761405.1 Serripes groenlandicus
GCAACTGCAGTACGCGTGGTTTGAAATGTACTACGAATAGCGCGGGGAAATGTATATCTCGCGAGACTGAAGGTCGAGTCAAATGTCAATTTTCCGACGCTCCGAGTTGTACAGTACAAACCGACGTATCGCTACTACTATGTAATGTTCCTATTAGTATATACTAAGTTTACTTTTTAAGACAGAATAAAGAAAACAAATTACATAATTATATGTTTTCAATTACGAACTATTTAACACTATTCACAATACTAAAGAAATGTTATGGAGGCGTGTGAATGACGTCCAACTATCGCATTTTGAATGTCGTGAAAACATATTTCAATGACATCACATTATATCTACACGGGCTGTTCCAGTAAATCGTTTTAATAAAAAAAAATATAAGACGTCGCACATGAAATATATTTTGCAACTTAATAAATAAATAAGTAAATGAAACAACCTGAAATGGTATTGCTTAATTAAGCTGTACATCTTACCTGCGTATACATGAAAGTAAACTTATTGTATATAGTCGACAACATTGTGGCACAAGGAGGAAATTTATCTTTAGAAAAGCGTGAAACATAATAGGTACACAAAGTTCCTTATGGAAGCTTTTTTTTTTTGTGCAAATACCTCTATACAGTTATATTTGTGTCTAGTGCACTATGCATTTCTATATATGATATGTCATATTTTGATATAATTTAACACACAATTTCTTGGGTGACCCTCTATGACAATTGCTCAAGCCATACTGTACTCTTAACACTTACCAAAACGTGTTGCGTTAAAAATTTTACATTTATTTTATCTGTAACATTGATATGTTATTGTTAAAATACATAATAACTATGTAACGTTCTCTGCCAATATGACGTAGTAGAATATTCTGGTAGTATCAAAGCTAAAATCTTCCAATTCGTTATTGACAAAGCATTGTCAGTTCAAAACTTTTCATAAGCATCTGTTGTGTACACAGGTTTATTCCGCTATGTTTCCAATGCGTGATCATTAAAGCTGTTTTATATCTTCGCATTGAACTTAAAGATCCGTCGAAGATTAAAAATAGAAATGTTGCGATATGTTAAAAAAGGGAATCCGTCGTGGCCGGTTGGTTAGCATCGATAATTTGGAACCGTTATTGATCCCTTTTTGTGGCGGGTATAGAGGAGTGCCCATGTGCACGGAAAATGTCCAAGCCTAATACTGGTGTGTTTATTATGTGTCCTGTCGCCAGGATATAACTGAAATAATGTTGATAAATGGCGTTAATCCGTCAGAAGGTGAAAACTCGCAAATACAGTTCAAATTTTGCAATCCCCCTTGGGGAAACAACTTCGTCTTAAATATATATAAGCTCGTCTGAAAGTTTGGAATAAATTTTAGACTGCATTCTGAATTTTCTGGATGGTTAGAGAATTTTTTGTACAAATCCTTATCTATACTTTGTCTGTGAATGTTTCATCAACTGTTTTAATAATTTCCCCCTAAGTGCAGACGTATTTTGACGTATAGTTATGTAGCAGATGACATTTTAAAACTATCTGGCTTATGGAGACTTTGCTCATAACAAGCCACATGTTCCATAAAACTCATAAACTTGTCTGAAAGGGCGGAATGAATTTCAGACTTCATTTTAAACTTCCTGGTGATTAGAAAAATACCGGATAGAAGAACGAACCATCATTGTGATCGTGTCCGTGACTGTCATAATCTGCTTTAATTATTTCCCTTAAAGGCAGACGTATTTTGTCGTGTATGCAGCAGATAACATATGAAAACTCTATTGCTTATTGAGAATGTGCTCATAATGACCAATTTCTCAGTTTGCAACATGTTGCACGATGTCAGTCAATTCATGACACATATTTACCGTAGGGAGGAGCGGTGTGAGGTTGTGATGCTGGGGCACTAATCCAATAATTTTATTTTCATTTATAAATTTACATATTCTGTCCCAGATGATTTCAACTTCGTCTGTTTGCTGCTATAACAGAATGTTTTGCGATGGCAAATAAGCCGTTTCACGGGAAAACCAACATTATGATCTCTGCGTAATTTATCGATCCAGATCAGCCTGCGCAGTCCGCGCAGACTAATCCGGGCTGACACATATCACCTCAGGGGGATAGATGTATAGAGTATTGATTCCTGAAACGGAAATTCCACAGGAGGCGAAAATGTATATCCGGGTAAGCCTGCGCGGCATGCTTAGGCTGATCCGGTTTGATACTTTACGCATATTTCACAACGTTGGTTTTCTTTTGGGACGGCTCAACTATTGTTATACTGTATCAAATTGAAAGAGAAACCAAATTCCTTCTGTTCTCTGTGACATCTGTATCGTAGAGCATACTAACTTCGTGATACTTCCAAGTTCACAGCGGTATAATCAGAGGTCCAGATATGGAGGAGTATATAGCTCTTTTCCCCACAATATCTCTCTTATCATCCGACCAAACCCATGATATGGGTACTCAAAAGAATTGTCTCATTGAGACAATTCTTTTGAGTACCCACATCATAGGGTTAGACTATAAAATACGGATTTTAGAACGAAACAAACTCCCCTTATCTAGAGTCACCGTATTATTCTCAGCTTTTTCTCGGGTGACTTTGTAACAAGCAGTCATGTGAGAAGTGTTGAAATATGTTCTGATGTCTAAAGATTCATGTTGTCCTTGGTAGCGTCGTTCTTTGAATGCTTAGGCTCACGATCTTCAGCGTCCAGATATGATTTGACATTCAGAAATAGACCTTCATTAACAGTAGTCTGACCTCTTTAGGGAGAACTGATAGAAACGACACACGTGACCAGAATACGGCACTGATTGGTGTGTAGACACACACGACGGCTGGAGTCATTGCATGATCAAAGGTACACATTGGCATTTCTGTACACTCGAGGTTCAGATCAGCATGTACATCTGCTCAGTCTAATCATAATCTGCACATGTTTACCAAACACTTCTAATTAACATATATGAGTATTATTAAAAAATAGTGTAGATATTGATCAGACTGTATACGACACAATACGGCAATGATTGGTTTGTACACACGACAATTGGAGTCATTGTCTCCTCGGTTAGTTGTCAGTTTTGCTGATCCATTTATTACAACACCAGCGAGTCAGTCGTGATGTTAACCCAACAGTCCTAAACGTTACTACCATAAAAGCAGTTGGTAAAAACCTGAGAGGAGTTCGAACCCACAACCTCATATTGTTTTTGCAACACGTTTCGGCCGGCTGATGTCGCTTGTTTTTATATCATATAGAGCCTAAAGAAACTAAGCGTTTAATTGTGGTGTTTGTTTTTGCAGTATGTTATAACTCGACATTTTCTCCATTGGTAATGGTACGACAACTTGAATGAGAGATGTGTCCTATCATGTAACAAATATGTTCATTATGTATTTGCAGTATGTTATAACTCGACATTTTCTCTATTGGTAATGGTACGACAACATGAATAAGAGATGTTTCCTGTCATAAAACAAATCGAAGAAGTGTCATAGGAGGAGATATGTCAAACTTTACCTAGTTTGTCCTATATCTGACAGCAGGGCACTTCCGCCGATTTCTCTTACAATAAGTCACAACTGAAATGAGCCGTCCCGCGAGAAAACAACATTATGGCCTCTACGTAATGTATCGATCCAGATCAGCCTGCCCATTCCGTGCAGACTGATCCGGGCCGACACATTCACACTCAGGGGGATAGAGGTATATAGTAATGATTCCTGAAACAGAAATTTCACTAGAGGCAAAAAGCGTCTGTCCGGGTTAGCCTGCGCGGCATGCTTAGGCTGATCTTGGTCGATACTTTACGCAGAGTCCACATTTTAGAAATGCATGCTGATAAGTTACAATAATGTACCCGATGAAGTTCGATATCTAATATTGAACTCAACACATCTACGAGAAGCTTTCAGTATATACTGAACTATTCTTAAAGGTTTCTGAATGTTGCATTGGGCCAAGAAATTTACAATTATATTATCAAATGAAATAATAAGATAACTGTTGATAGTCATTCACATTATGGATATTGACCAGCGAATTACGTGGAGTGGTTTCCCATTTTCATAGAGGGCGCGAACAACAAGCCAAGCTTCTTTAATAAATCGCGCAATTTTTGAAATTTGTATATTCCATTTCAAATGTAATCAGAATCTGTTTTATTGAATATATGTTGCCCACTTATTGGACATTCGATAAAGCATTTGCACATATTCTATTGAGATCACTTGGGATTTACTAGAATAAAAACCTAGTTAAGCTAGCTTCCCCCTGGGAATACGTTTGACTTAAAAACACATTAACACGTCTGAAATGGGCCAATGGTTTATACACTTCGTTAAATAACTAGTCTATATTCTGATACCATTCGAGCCGGTTCCCGGTAGCGACGTAGGCTGTCTACCAAGGGGTTGTTTGCCCTTACGACGTTTGCTAAAAGTCAACGCAACCACCAAATTGAAAGCAATCAGTTGCCTATAAAGACTGCTGTGTAAAGTATTGGTGCGATATAGTCACGACACATATGGATTTGTGAACTGGCCGCCGTGATATGTAACCTTCTTTTTTAAACGGCATTAAAACCCCAATCAATTTATCTCTCAACATTCAACAATATTTCCAGAAATATATTCAGAATGATAGTACGCGTGTTTAAAATTACAATGAGTGCGTTAGCATGGGTTTGTTATGGGTGGGTACCTGTCACAGGAGGGACAATACATCGTGTCAACTTCAATGGGAATTCAACTATGTAATTCAGATTAAAATCGATCATTAAATCGATGTCATTTCTCGTAATTGACGATGTCTGATAGTCATGTCGTTCATATGTATCCAGTGGTGAACATTTTCTTTCGCTTTTTAAATGTTTGCATTTGAATCTAATGATAATAAACTGCATTTATTGACGTGCTGACTTACATATCCTGCTGACAAATTTCGCCAAATTCATTCCAATTCAACTAGGCTAATTAGTTTGTAGGAACCTTCATCCGTGTCATATTACTAATTTCTGGTTAATAATCAAGTCACTAAACTAATTTAGGATCCCATATATGAAAGTGAACATATTTTGACAATTGAATTAACACGCTTAATGTCATTTCTATATTCAAACCTCATAAAACTGAAGCCGAGTAACAGAAAATAATTTACGATCTTTTTTCCAAGCTTCATAAGTCGGAAATAACCTAACACAATCAATTATTACCGCACTTGCGTCTCTTGAAGTTGTATACAGATATAGAGCATTCGAATTATTTTGAGAAAAGCATGTGTTTTTAGATATCGGTAACATCGTCTCTCGATTCGGGGTCTTCATGCATCGGCTGCACTGACAACTTAGGCTAATATGTGTAGCCGCACAGTCACATCATAACCTTCACATGTGATTAAGTCCTGGGAGTGTCGCTTTGACCAAACACTCAAACTGTAGCCCAAAAGTGTTTACATTTATCATTACGTTAACCCTTTCCGACTTATAGACTTATTTTGACACATCTGCAGCGGACCATTTTTGAATAGATTATGACAAAACTAGAAATTGCTTATAATAAAACAATAATCCATTTGTCACAATGATTTCAACTGTATTCAATAATTAAACCTTCAATTATAGAGATTTTCTAAATATGAGCCATTCCACGAGAAGGCCAACATTGTGGACTCTGCGTAAAGTATCAACCCGGATCAGTCTAAGCATGCCGCGTGGGCAAACACTTTTCGCCTCCTGTGCATTTTCTATTTCAGGAATCATCACTCTATACTTCTTTTCCCCCGAGACGAAATGTGTCGGCCCGGATTAGGCGGCAAGCACTGCGCAGGCTGATCAGGATCGATACATTACACAGCGTCAATAACGTTGGTTTACTCGTGGAACGTCTCAAATGTATTCTGTATTTCTTGAATGTGTCTTTGACTTCTCCTCGATTCGCACGCTGGATGATTTGTATTACACAGTAATGGTCGCAAATGTTCTATGGTTTCTTTTCTTTTTGCAAACCCTCTATGGTTGCGTTGCCTGTAATGCCATTCAGAAGCTATTAAACAAAGCATCGCTCTTATAAATTGTCCCCTTGGCTTATCATTCGATGCGAAATTTATTTGTATTATATACTGATGGTCGCAAGTGCTCTCTGGTTGCTTTGTATTATATACTGATGGTCGCAAATGCTCTCTGGTTGCTTTGTTCATGTACCGCTACTCAGATGTAAAAGATAAGCTATTATATATTGTTTTCCAAAGTGGTATCGCTATCTATATAGCGTACACGCTCCAAGTTGACCTGATTTCCGATAATATTCGTTGCCGACTAAAATCGGGGGCAGCATCTGTCATGCAAATTATCGGATCAATACTATTCATCTGTCATTGACAAATGGTCGGTCTGTTAACTGGATCAGGCATGTAAACTCATAGTAGAAGTCATCAATCTACTTTATTGGCGCCAAACGTTTCGTATTCATTCATATGACATATCTCTGTTAACCCTTTTCCGACTTGTAGACTGGTTTTGACGCATTTTCAGCAGACGACTTTTGGGAACTTCTTGTTGCAAAAAGGAGAAATTTCTCATAACTAGCATTTTTTTCCTGACTTAATGTTTTCAACTCTATGCAATAAATGAACTTTCATTTAAAAGATAGTTTTCCTAATTTTTCCAAATGTGTACAACGTCGTCTGCTGCAGACTAGCTAGTAAGGAAAAGGTTTAAATCACAGATAGCGCCAGGTTATATTGAAAGACAAATGAGCCGTCCCGCGAGAAAACCAACATAATGGCCTCTGCGTAATGTATCGACCCTGATCAGCCTGCGCAGTCTTCGCAGACTGATCCGGGCCGACACATTCCGTCTCAGGGGGATAGAGGTATACAGTAATGATTCCTGAAACAGAAAATCCACAGGCGGCGAAAATGATATATTCTGGTTAGCTTTGAATAGGAAAAATCAAATAGGGGAAATATTACCTTTATAGTTTTCAAGTTGAGCCGGGACCCCCTGAAAGATCATTCATTACATCTTCAAATACAAATTAACTGCATCGTACTGCAAACCAAAAACAAACCACTAATAAGACAAAAAGGATCATACGTGTTGGTTTTCTCGTGGGACGGCTCAAATGTGATTTACAGTCGGTTTACATAAATAACTCCCGAAGCTGAAGATTTATCTCGTGGATTGAATGAAAACAACAGGCCTTTTGGAAATAGTAAATTCTGGACACACCATGGCGCCGAATCTGTTCTTTGACAATGGAAGGCTATTACCGCTGTGTTTATCAGGAAACAAAAATAATACATGGCCGTGACTGTATCGCTTCAAAACCATCTTTATCTTTTATCGAAAAGGTTATAATCAATACAAGGCAATATTCGTCAGTCTTCACACATTAAGAAATGGCTGAAGTATTAACAATCTGTACGTTTATCTGTTGGTATAAAGATTGATTAAAAACTGTACACTTACATGTACGTTACTGATGGATGGATATAAATAGCATGTATGGTTCGTGTAAAATTTATCTATTGCAAGTTGATACACGATACAAGATATTTACTGCAATTTGGTCCATAATGCATCATAATTCATACAGTATATATACAACAAAGAGTGATGAAAACAGTAAGACACTAAAATATAAAAGTTATCAATAAAAATAAACAAAATTTGAATGTCATAGACTTCAGACTGAAAAGCTGTATTTAATATTCTGATAAATTTGTCTAAATCTTATTTTAATCTATGATACACACATAAATGTATCTTAAATAACCATAGGTAGAATATTAGAAAAAATAAGTTAATTGGGTATTTAAATAGCCTATATTGACCATGTAAGATATAACTGTTGAAAGTTTGACATAAAAAGGGAGACTACTCTAGACACTAATTTGCACTTAAAAGATAAATTGTATTTTACAGTATAAGGTTGCCTTTTCGAATAATAGCAATACAAATGACATCTCGGACAATCGATTTGAAATGTGAATGAAGGTTTGACGAGTTTTCTGGGATTATTTCAGGTAATCTGTTAAAAACCTTTTTTCTATGAAATATCTTTGGTAACAGTATCTGTATATTCCACAATGAGTGGTGATTTGTTTTGTCTGATACGTGAATGGTTTGACAGTTTACGCATGCAGTCCTACCTGTGTTTAAAGACCACCCATGGGAAGGGAACAATCTGGTCTTTGTTCACATGTTGTCTTTAATTGCAGGCAAAGAGTAATACTCTTTGTCTGCAATTAAAGACAACATGTGAACAAAGACCAGATTTACATTACAGTAATTGTAATCAATTTTAGAAAAGTAATCATTACATCTTATTACTTGAAAAATGTGTAATAATAATAGCTGATTACAATTACTGATTACGATTACCCCAGGTCTGAAGAGCATATGGGAACCTAACAGTATGGTCGCTATAGCCAGGGAAATGCTTTACAAAGGTTGTTTTCGTCTCTGGTTCGACTTATCTGTTATACAAGAGCACCAGAAAAGCCAACAATAACGTTATATTCACGTGTAGTACTCACAACTCACAACCACTGGACTGACAACCCGCGTCGATACCGACTGAGCTACCGGGGCTCGGCTCTTTCAAACGAAGGGGGAGATTAAATTTAATTACACGTGTTGCACTGCATGTCCCTGTCAATATGCTAACAGTCTATGTAGATAACCAGCCAGTTGCTGGAAAGACTGTTGTGTGGAATACTGGTGTGGGCTAGTCAGGAACCATATAGATGGGTTAATTAGGCGTCGTGATATGATTGACAAATTGTTGAAAACGGCGCTAAATCCCATATATCACTACAGCTATTGACAAATTGTACTGATAACTTACCAAGGAAACATGTTGAAAGAGGCATAAATCACCATACACAAAAATAAAAAATAAACACTGAAAAAGGTTTAGTGAGTTTTATGTCAAAGATATTGTAAATATAGAAAGGTCTGTGTAACAAAAGCTGTGTGATATATGATAGTTTAATATGAAGCTGGCCACCAACTCTTTTCGAAGAAATGAGTAACCGATAAGTTAACCTAATTGATGTCTGATGAAGTGCTTTCAGATTTTTTATTTAGCTGTATCTTATTTTTTATATTTTCGTGTGGCTTTCTCATACATACTGAGGGGCGTTTCTGTAAAATTATATCTCGATCTTAGGAAGATTTTATTTAATCCCCGCTGTTCGTTCACCCTTGTTATTTAATTCAAATTTATTTAATTAAATCAACAGTCGTTGATTTGTGAAATGTATGAGCCGTCTCACGAGAAAACCAACATTGTGAACTCTTGCGTAATGTATCGACCCAGATCAGCCTGCGCAGTCCGCGCAGGCTAATCCGGGCCGACACATTCCGTCTCCTGGAGATAGAGGTAAAGAGTAATGATTCCTGAAACAGAAAATCCACAGGAGGCGAAAAGTGTCTGTTCGGGTTAGACTGCCTGGCATGCTATGGCTGATCCGGGTCGATACTCTAGGCAGAGTCCACAATATATTGGTTTCTCGTTATTCGGCTCATAAAGGGGATTTTTTCTATATGCACGCGCATTCATTCCTCCTCTTATAAGTTTCAATTCGCACTGCCATCGTACGAAAGAGACGGTATCAGAAATATGATTATTATTATTATTATTATTATGATTACTAATTTTGTTATTATTATTATTATTATTATTATTATGGGGTTTTATACAATTCTCAATACTATTGCAGTTATGACACAGTTCATTTGTTCATGATCCCTGGGTAAACAAACCAGTACTAGGTTTAGAAATGTGCCTACCTCCAGGGCAGTCCACCATGACCGACCGACTGGAGATTGAACCCGGGACGCCTGGTTCAAAATCCCTGCAGCTAACCACTCGGCCAGGCGGATCTCAGTTAAGACCATCGTGGAACTAACACAATTAGAGTCTTCTATTCTATATGTATTATTAGAACGCGTCACACCTGTAGAAAGACCCTAGTTATTGAGTTGTACGCAGTTTTCAACATTATTTCAGTTATATCTCTGTGACACATTACTTGTTATGTTCCCTTGTAAAACAATCCAGAACTAGGTAATGTCATTTGCCTTTCCCAAGGGCATACCGCCATGACAACAGGGAGTGGGCATCGAACCTTTGCCACCCAGTTCAAATGCCCCACGCTAACCATTCCAACATGGCGTATTCCAAACGGGAAGGTCCGGACTAATACTCATAAAGTTATGGATGTGCGTACCCCTGTTTTGCCAAATAAACACAGAACAATTCATAAGAATTATTGAGGATAACTTGATAACCAAATAAGAAGACTGTATTAAGTTAAAATGTCTTACATATGGACAATTTCTGACGCATATGCAATAGACGACATTTGCAAACATTGTGGCATATAGAGAAATTTCAGCTTTTGCCAAAATATTTTCAATTCAATAATAATACATTCACATACATGTCTTGAAATTCATCTGTTGCTGATTTGCTGTATGTGGGAAGGGGTTAAAGTACACGTTAGCTGTTTTTTATAAAACATAATATATGCTGATTCAACAGAATAAGTTGCTACACATATACAAACTAGTAGACCATTTCTATTGCGCGCACATGGCGCATGTGATTGTGCAGCTAATATTGATCTACGTTTAGTTTTACGGTAACCAAAACAAGATTATATTGTTTGGTGTTTTGTTTTGCGCCGCTTTGAACTTGAATTATATAATTGGGTTGTACGCCGTTTAAAGAAAGAATCAGTCAAATGACGTCAACCAGTGCACCTTCCCATGTCCTTCCTGGCTTTCTCACACCAGAACTCCCCATAACATATGTTCCATGCAACTGGCTGTTGTTCCACCTTGACTGTTATCCGATTGGTAGAAGTCACAGTGACTTTTGTCAAACATCGGAAATACATTTTGGCTTCGAACTCACAACCCCTGTATTGACAGCCCGCGACGCTTTCCGACTGAGCTACAGGGGCTCGGCCTGTTTTCAAGTTAAAACCTGGCGTTTTGGGGGGTAATTTACCAGCACTACTGGTCCATTAATCCATGACATAAGCGTGTCAGTCGTCATGGTAACCCCCACAATTATGAGTGCCAACGAGGGATAGCCATTACTATCAGTTTTAAATTATGTTTTCGACCGAGGATCAAACCGGCACCCTCCCGTACCCCGACGGACTCTCTTCCACTACACCACCGGAGCGGTCAACTAAAGAAAAAGAATGTACTCGGACGATAAATACGAAATATCAAGGAAGAGGTGTATTGATCGTATTGTAAATCTGTACAGAGAGAAGAGAAATGACTGATTGTTTCCCGCCCTAATTATCGATAATCCAATGATATTCGGATGATGTTTTCTCTTGACCTCCCACACTGTTCCGGGCTACGTAAATTACATTTCAATTACAGAGCACCGTCTCTTGCTAGGTTTCGTTATTAACGGGGGACTTAAGAAGACAATATGTGAAACTTATGGAGATTCACATTCAAACACATATACGGGTTATAATAGCTATTGTATGTGTTTGTTTGGATGGTATGTTTTCCACTTTCACCAATGTTTCAGTTATGCCTTGGCGTTTCCAGGATAAGTAACATGTTCCAGTACTACTGGTCCATTTATCCTGACACCAACGAGTCAGTCTTAATAAGTTAGTTGCTAATCCGACATTTCCGAGCACCTTGGAGCAAAGCCATTACTACAATTTATCAAAATATTCGGTATGATCCGAGCGGATATTGAACCCTCGACCTTCCACACCTAAGGTGGAAGCTCTACAACTCACCACCGAGGCCGTCTGTTAGCTGTCTTATATTTGTTGACATATACGTAAGGTGGAAACAAATTGTCTGTGAATAGTGACTTTAATTAAGTACACGCCAACGTAAGTGAACTTCGACAATAAGTAGTTTTATTGAGACACTGTACTTACAGGTCAGAGGGCCGCCACAGTTCAGTCGGTAACACCGAGGACTATCGATCTACCCCGAACTCAGCTTCTGTCCAAAATGTCAATTTGACTAGTGTCATTCGTCTTTTAACAATGCACTAATGCTATTTTATTTCAAAGAAATACATAACTAGACGAATGTCTTCTGACGTAATTGGTGAATGTAGAACAACATCTGTAAACTCACTGATAGAATATCTTATTAAACCATTTAAAACAAAAAATAACTTTTAGATGAACAGCTCTCGACTTGAATAATATAATATATGTCACTAATTATGTATATATTTGAATATATTTTTACGATGCCACTCAAAGACATTTATTATAGACATGTATATCATGTTACATTACTGAATAAATCATTTGTATTGCACTGCAATGGTCTAGACTAGTCTATGTGGGAAAGGAGTAAGAATCCTGAGAAAATACTGACCAGTACGAGAAAGTCATGCAATACATACCTAGTAAGATAAACTGACATCCGGGTTCAGACTAAAAAAAAAGACATTTTAAATTGGCGTGACACTTAGGTTCTATTTTTAGACACTTCCAAGAACTATGACAATTATTATAATTATGTTTCTGAAATGATGAATACAGTGTTCGAAAAAAGCTAACGGCACTGAGGTTCTCTGTTTATAATACAGGCAATGGTGGGTTTTGGAAGAGACAACCACGTAAAATTGGTTTTTCCCTGTGTTTTCCTGGAAATTACTGATTAAGTACGTCATAAACGCGACACTTTTTTCCGATTACTTGAAATTAGCTAGTTTTGTCTTCGAAGAATCACACTAAAGTATTTTTCTTACTTATTAAAGGGAATATGACTTGGCTTGCACAATCCATAAACACATACCAGCCGAATTAGGGAGATACACTCTTGTTAAATCTCCATTTTTAGCTTTCTAAAATGTATACTTTTGTCACAAAAGGAATTATACTCCCACTTTTGTCGTAAGCTTTAAGGCTTAATGTCATGACAATCCAGGTGTTGTGAGTTCGAACTCCAGCTCGGCGACATTGTTTTTGACGCTCAACAAAGTTAATGCAACTAGCATCAATCGTCTTCCACGAAAAACAGCTTATTGCTTGGAAGACTGTTATGTGGAGTATTGATGTGTGTAACAACCAGGAAATACATGAGTTTGTGAACTGGCCGCCGTAATATGGCTGAACAGATGTTGAAAACGGTGTTTATCTCAAAACAATAAATCACTCCTTCTTTGCGGACATGTGTCCTTCTCTCTGCCTTTATATGTGTGTATATATGTCCATATGAGAAACACCTGATTTTGAAATAACTCCCAAAAAAACAGGACAAGCGTTAGATTACTAATGAATGGTATGTGCACAGATTGCTAACAGGAGTTTATATACAAACTTGTTTAGCCATTTCCAACATACAGATGCTTTCTGACGCCTCTGCAACAGACGACTTTTAAAAAAACTGCGACAAAAGGAGAAATTGCCCAAAGCGAGCACTTTCTCCATTTGCCACAGTGATTTCAACAATAAATCATATTATTTATGGGATTTTTCACATTTTTGCAAAAAAAGAAATCAAAGTCATCTGCTGGCGATTTGCTGTATGTGGGAAAGGATTACAAATTGGCTTGAAGCTCAACCTCATCCTTCAATGTCAAGTTTCAAAAGTTTGAACTATGTAACGTAGCCGTTGGGAGACCTCTGTTTAGTCGAAAATGCTTAGTAACTAAAATTATTTGGGATAAACTCTTTGACAACTGGAAACGAGTTTGTGAAACCTGTTCACTGGCGGAAGATGATTAATGGTGCTTGCTGTTTTAACACTTCCATTGGTACTAACTATATCACAAATAACATCTATTAATATAAATAATATTATATATATACGAAAAACAGTGTAGATTGCGATTAAACTACAAACATTTGCGAGTTAGTTTTGGTACATTATTCACAACAGTTATAATAATTCATGTAGCTAACTAGAACGAACGCCGGTAACAAGGGAGGCAGAAACCGTTTAACGTTTTTGCACTTAACTAATCATCCTCAATTCTGAAGACTTATTATTTTGTCCTTTCTGCATCAGACGCATTTTGACGTATCTACAACAGACGACTTGGGAAAACATTATAACAAAAGCAGAAATTCCAAAAAAATCATCATGAACAAGCTCTCATTTTACCACAATGAATTCAACATTATTTAATAATTATATTTAACTCTTTCAGCGCCAAAGGCAATATTCAGGGTTTTGCAAACAATACTGATTCGGGCGAGTCAGCTCGTAACAAGCTGTCTCACCTGAAATCAGCATTGTTTGCCTTTTAGTTATCAAAATTGTCCAAAATTGTATTATATGAGAAATGGAGACGCCCGATTTTGAAGATGGGAGAGTCTACTTTAAACATTTCGGCGCTGAAAGAGTTAAAGAGAAAATCCATTTTGTTATCTATATTTTCTTTCTGCTGCAGATTTATTGTATGAGGGAAAAGTGTTTAATGTAGATATTTTATATGTAACTCATTTGAAATGATAACGTCTTTCTGTTAACAAATTACATGCTCGGGAAATGTATTTCTCCTAGATAAATTGTATATTAAATGTGTGTGTATTGAACAAACCGCATTCGTGAATTGGTTTTAAATGTTATTAACCCTTTTCCCCCATACGACAATTCTGCAGCAGACGACTTTGAACGTATTTTGTCAAAACATAGAAAATCTCCATAAGTGAATGGATAACCTATGACAAAAAGTGGAAAACATTGTGGCAAAAGGAGAAATTGCACGTTTTGTGCAATTTCTTCTTTTGTCACTATGTTTTCAAAAAGCCGTCTGCTGCAGATGCGTCAGAAAGCGTCTATATGAGGGAAAGGGTTAAGGCTTTTATAGGTTGTTCGTATACAAATTGATTATGTTCTGGAATTGAAATTGTGGGAATTTTGACTCAAATACTTTCTTTATAATTAAATGAATGCTTAGTGTATTACATGCTTCATAGTTCGCAGCGGTATGCTGCAACAGCACAGACAATAGCAAGGTTGTATTTAGTTGCACCGAACACCATGAGTTAGTTTAAGTCTTTAATTTGATTTGTGGATTTGACTAACAGCTTTTCTTTTATGTTATCTGAATACCACCACCGGCTCCCGGAAGCTCAGTCCGTAGAGCGCGAACTGTTAATCCCATGAGTTGATCGGTCGAACCAATGGCTTGCGACTGTTGACGAAATGCAATGTGACACGCGCCTTTCGCCTTCCATCATTGGAACCAGTTGTGTATACTACTGTTGTGAAATAGTTAGGAATGGCATGAGCAGGTGACCTGGCCGCTTCAGATATGTCTAAGGAATTGTTGAATCTGGTGTGAATGTGTTGCTTAACGTGCTTTCGATATGAGCTGTTTGAATTATATCGATGTAAGTTAGTGCTCAATCTTAACCAAGGCATCCCATGAAGTGACAATAATTGCTGTTGGTTCAAATGCACTGTGAATCGCTCGATTTGATTGGTTTAAAAAGGATCACTTGACTAAAAGGAATTGCATTTATTTTCCGATATTGATTACATGACCACGTTACGGAATAACTTTGAACATAGAAAATATATTCTAATTTTTAATTTATATTTCCCTTTTCAAACAATAATTGTTGTAAAAAATAACTTTTACCCCCCTAAACTGCAATTATAAGGGTTAAATGTATTATAAGAATGTAACATGAAATATTGGGGCATTATTTGCTGAGTATTTTGGCAATTTTGTACACTTATAACTGCACCAAAACCCTTTAATAAAAGAGGACAAGAGAAAGTTGATGCAAGGCATCAATGTCGCCGAAAAAGACTGCATTGATTTATTTTTTAACACACATATATTCTTGACTTTCATTAGTCTAAACATACACATAATGTTTTCATAAGGACTAATTCCAGGACTTTTGAAATTTAACATAGATCTACACATTTCAGGATTTCCTTTGGTCAGGATTTTGGATGTTTTGTATTTGTCAATAAAACCACAACAAATTAATACATTTTGGGATTTAAATATACATGCAATAAAAAGCTATTAAATATTTCCATGTCTGAAGTAACAATGAAAATCTTTAAACATTGAGAAAACGGTTAAATTGCTGAAGACATGAACTTCCTCCTTTTTAATAATAATTATAATAAATATTTCACAGATGTTAAAATTTAACCTCGTATGTTTAAAAAGTAGACCACACTTGAAACAACATATCAGCTAAATTGTTTATCTAAATCGTTGATGCATACAATATATGTTTGGCGCAAGAGAAATGCCAGTTGCGAGTCCCATTACTATTTAATAGGTGGCAAGTATGAAATTAATTGGGTGCGAAAGAGCAGATTTTCTTTATTTCTAAATCTATTGTTTATCAGAGTTTGTTCTTCTCTTAATTTGTTTCAAGCCAAATAATCATTTAATATCACATATATTTAAACATTTAAGTGTGTAATATTAGCTATCTATCTGTAATAAGGTGTTTGAGCATTCTTTCGAAATGTTGACCCTCGTTTCAAAATCGAATCGTAGTGTCAAACATCGAAGAAAGTGAATACAAAATCAGGCAAAGCTTTAGTGCATTCGAGAGAAAAAAGCATTTCTATAGTATCTGTCTTTCTCCTATATTCGACCCATGCACTCGTTTCTTGACGTTTAATAATCAATTTGTCGTGCGACATTTTTTGTATGCATAAAAAAGTCACTTTTCTAAGTTTACATTTTACTTCCGGTTACTTCGCTTTGTTTACATTTTGGCAATATGAAACTAGGTCACAAACTGAGGAAAAGGCGTTTCGACGTTCACGACCGATAAACAGGCTTATATTTGAGACATATATTCACCAATTATTCTTATTTGTTTCTGTTACCAGTTTATGTTGATACTTATCTATTAAAAGGAGAATTCGACGTTATTTTAATATCGATAATCGGCTGCAAGCAGGTGCGCGTATGTAATCAAATTAGACTGTGCGGCGTAAAGGTTTGTAGTTATCGCCTTTTGATTATATAGTTTATGAAAATAAAGTATCCCAGTCTAGCTAATAGGGACTATTTGTCTTCGTAAATAAAACACAAAAACGTAAATGCCAGTCAAAATAAAGAAACTGCACATACTTAAAACATCGGAATATTTATTTCCTTTTAGATGTGTCATAACTTAGTGTTTTTAAACAAACGCAATTGTAATATGTTCAAGACATTTAAAAAAAAAAAATCTAATAATAACCCCCCCCCCTCCCATGTCATTTCCGAAAACCTATTAAAAATAGAAGTCGCGGGCTTCTGCCCGGCGACTAATAAACTCTTAGTAAAACTTAGCACTTGAAATCGATAAAATTTAAAAATTATACACAGTGGGAAACCCTGTAGCAGACAAGAGCCATTCACAGCAAATACTTTTGACATACACATTATGGATTCAGAGATAAATGTTTGCGCGAACTTTCATCAAATCAATCAGTCACGCGAAGAAAATACTTAATTGAATGGTACTTTATGTTGGCAAACATTGAAGGTTTGGAATTCTTAAAGTACAATTCGTAAAATTTAGTACTAAAGAATTTGAGACTCAAGATATGATTCGAATTAAGATTTATGTCCGGAAAAGTAATTCAATGAAAGTAAATCGACTAGATCATTTATGCTGCTTCGAAGGAATCGAATTAGTATAAGAGTGATTGCGTTTTATGAGTTTTATCTTACAACGCAATTACTGGAATACAATACAACCATATGTTTTGTTTTCTTGTTCTTCTTGTTTTTAACCATGGTTACATTTTCCGGCGATGATGCATGCAAATTGGCAATTGCAAATATGCGACTGATTAAAATGTTGTTTTTGATAAGAACAAGTGCAGACACAAATATAGTATATTGAAATATGATGTAACGTCATTCATTACGCAGTAATGTGACCATCACTCCCAAATTTGATTGTAAAACGTATAATTTCATTGTTGAAAATATCCTAGGTTGTACAGTTTGTCGAAGCGTTGGAAAGTTGACATCTCTCTCGATCTTGGGTTTCGCGTTATATCAATTTGTCGCCGCGCATCGCAGTACAATGCAATACCACATATCGCTAATAGAAAACATACTTTTTCATATTCATTGTCTCGTATATTGTGTTTGTTTCGTTTGCCCTTAACTGCATCGAAAGAGAATTTACATTAGTATTCATGCAATAAATTAAGACTTCTTCTCAGTTTCCATTTTACCTGTAGGCCTTCGTAAAACTCGATCTGCCTCGGTAAAGGAGTTGTTAAAGCGTCCGCCTCCACCTCGACAGTGGGAAATACTCGTGCTCGATTCCCGATAAGATCGGATCATACCAAAGACTATATAATTGGTAGCAGTGGCTCCACTCTTTGACACTCAGGGTTATTGGAATAGCGTTACAACCCATGCGCTGGTGGCGGGATAAATTAACCAGCCGTACTGGTAATTCTTCCAGGAAAAGCCGTTATATGACTGAAACAGGATTGAAAACGATTTAAAATCACCACACTAACAAACAAGTCAAAATAATTGTGTACATGTAAAGAGTACAGACGATTTGCACCTAACGAGTTTGGGTCTACACCCGCACAGGCTCTCCAGATTAGGAACCGTCCGCATGTATATTACATATACCTAAAGTAATCATGGCCCTAACAATTGATTTATTGATTGAATGCTTGATTGATTGGTTGATTGATTGATTGATTGATTGATTGATTGATTGAATGATTGATTGATTTATTGATTGGTGTTTAACGCCGCTTTCAACACTTGTACAGTTATGTCACAGCGTTCACTGGGTTATACCCTGTGTAGGTTTCAAGTACTACATGTATACTCGTCCATTTTTCCTGACACCGGCCACTTTGTCGTTAAGCTAACCCCCACAATCTTGAGCGCCAAACGAGGGCAGCCATTATTAACATTTTAAGGTCTTTGGGTACGACCAAGTCGGGGATCAAACCCTCTACCTCTCGCACCCGAGGCGGACGCACAATCACTACACCATCGAGGCCATCCCAATATTGAAATTTAGCTCCACTAATTTAATGAGATTATGTCTTTTAACCTTTTCCCTCATATAAACGCTTTCGGACGCTGCAGACGGCTTTTTGAAAACATGGTGACAAAAGAAGAAATTGCACAAAACGTGCAATTTCTCCTTTTGCCACAATGTTTTCCACTTTTAGTCATAGGTTATCCATTCAGTTATGGAGATTTTCTATGTTTTGACCAAATATGTTCAAAGTCGTCTGCTGCAGAATTGTCGTATGAGGGAAAGGGTTAATGTTGTAAGAACGTAGCGGTATTGGGACCCCAAATTGCTAGACACAGATTATTACACCCAGACAAACACATGAAGCAAATATTTCGTTCAAACGATCCAGTTTATATTGCCAGTTGCAGCTTTTCCATTCTTGGTTTTTTCGATGATTTTCTAATGACATACTTACGGAATCCCGGTAGCTCGGAAGTTAGTGACGTAGGCTGTCAATCCAGGGGTTGTGATTTCGAACACCATGTCAGCTAAAGCGCAAAGGGCAACGCGACAAGCGTCTTTCGTCTTCAACCAATGGGCAAACAGTGTCTATGGAAAAAGCAACTTCTTTCTTGGAAAGGTTGTCATGACACGTGAGTATGTGAACTAGTGGCAATGAAATGACTGAACAAAAATGTTGAAAACGGCGTTAAAACCCTAATCAATCATTCAAGCGTCATCCTAGTCTGACAAGCGTGATGGCATTGTCATTAATCATTGATGATTATTTACGTCTCCCGAGTACGTGCGTGTAACAGCAATCAACCATGGATATGCAATTGTTGAAAATATATCCCTTGTCTTTCCGTCAAAGTCGCTCAAATAACATGATAGAAGTTTGCCTGGTAGAAACTCAAGGCGGACATTACTAATGATAGACGAGAAGGATACGTAATGGTTGGAGTGGTCGTTGTAAAGAGAATTACGTGTTAAAACAGCTGCTTAAGAACCCGCGATAGTTCGGGTCTCATAAATAACGGGGATATTTAGAAGGGTAAAAACGTCTTTCATGCACTAGATTATCTTCGTACTTAGGTTGATCGCCGCACGACACAGGAACCATCCTTAGATATTTGAACCAGGGATTGAGAAAAGATTCAAGTTCGCTTTTGTGAACAGTAAAGATCTAGATCAGCCAGTGCATCCGCACAGTCTGATCAAGTTATACACTGTTCACATATTACTTCACAAGCATTCTGTTGAGACTGCGCATATGGACCTTTTTTTCATACGCAGGCTCAGTTATGAACCATTTTTCTGATAATTTATACTTCAGTCGTATGATTTGAATAAATCGTAGGCACATGTAACATAAGTCTGAAATGGAAAAAAAACCAAAACTAATCTGTGGTAATCTTTAGTTATTTAAAAGAAGAACGGCACGTTTTGAAAAATGGTTAAAAAAAGAAGCTTGCTGCAAATACATCAAATGTCTTAATTGCGGAAGGAGTTCCACACCTGTCCTACATGAAGAGCCATTTTTCGGCGCATCCGCAGTTAAAAACGTTTGATGCAGTTTTTGCACACTAAGATTTCCATTCATAACGAGTACAATTACATTGTGTCAGGTATGTTTTTACCATTTATACTTTCATCTTTAGAGATTGTTTATATATTCGTCTTGATGATTTCAAAGTCGACTGCTGTGGATGAGTTGTATTTAACGTCTAAGCGCAAAACTGTATATATAAACTGTCTGTAAACGTGACAATACCCTATGGTGAGGCGGATACAAATCTAATAGAACCAGTCAACTATCTCCCCGATTTGATAATCAAAGTCGTCGCTGATTCCAGTGAGATTCATCAAATATTTATGATTGTCGTAAAAATGAAATGGTTATTGGTAGGACAAATTCCGCGGTATATACAACCTAAATGACCAAGATGTTGCCAGAGGCACCTGTATTTTCAATCAGTTTCTCCTAACGCAAGTAGGGGGCCGACAGCGGCTGCTGTTTTATTTATGTATAATGGGATACACCGAGAAATAATGCATATTTGGGAAAGTTAGTTAGCCTGTTCTACCGATTCACTAGAAAATTTGACAATGTGCAATGTTACAGTACGCGGGTATTTATTTGCTAGAGGCGAAAGTTGATCATGATCTGAAAATAAGTATTCAACAAATCACATTACTCTATCGTGTTTTGAAACCTGACAGTTCCAAAAAGGACAAATCGTGGTTAATTAAGCATCACATTTTCTAGGGGATTGATTGGGCCTGTAAGATGCGCAGTTGCATTATTTTCAGTCAATATAGAAGCGGTCCCTTTGAGCGTCATGATTCCCCGGCGTACAGCAAAGACTCGGGTATCCAAAAAGCAATCAATGTCCGTGTACAGGTACTCATATATTACTATAGCCAAGGCAAATGTATGAGGGGACACTTATACTACCTTTCCTTAGAGCTAGCTTTTATAGCGACGTGGAAGAGCGTTCGCCTTCCGATCGAAATGTCCGAGGTTCCAGCCATGGTCAGGTTGGAGTCCTTTAGGAATGTTACAATGGCCCCGCCCCAATGAGGAACTACATAAGGAAAACTTCGAACATGTTTCGCACTATTCTTAGACTCAAGAAATTTGAGGACGAATTCAAATTTGGAGTGGGTATATGTAGACAAGGTAAATGTTTAACTTATACTGCCTTTCTATATAGCTAGCTTTTATAGCGACGTGATAGAGCGTTCGCTTTCCAATCGAAATATCCACGGTTCGAGCCCTGGTCAGGTCGGATCGTTTAGGACTGTTACATTACCTTAGTGGTTTAACGCCAAAGCAACTTTGCGAGATGCCCAATCGCTGAGACAACACGACCTCACAACAACACCAGAATAACAACATTTCAGCTCGAGTGTTTGTCAACCTTTGCTAATATATAAAGTGAAACTCGGTCCGAGTTGGATGCTGTCAATGATTTGATAAGTTTCTGTCGAAATGAGAATAGAAACTTAATTCTTTCAGACATACTTCGAATTTACAGCAGAAAGCATATGGGCTTAAAAATACAAAATCTTTATTAACTAAGGTTTATTTATTGTAAACTTTGTGGCAACTGGAGATGATGGAATTATCTTAACCCTTTCCCTCATATAGACGCTTTCTGACGCCTCTGCAGCAGACGGCTTTTTGGAAAACATAGTGAAAAAAGAAGAAATTGCAAAAACCGTGCAATTTCTCCTTTAGCCACAATGTTTTCCACTTTTTGTCATAGGTTATCCATTCAATTATGGAGATTTTCTATGTTTTGACAAAATATGTTCAAAGTCGTCTGCTGCAGAATTGTCGTATGAGGGAAAGGGTTAATGCAATGATATTTGCTCTGCTAAAAATCCGCTCTTAGACGGTATTAGATTATCCCACAACTGCGTACGAACGATCTGGGCGGACACAGAGTATGACGTACGAACGGACGACAGAGACTATACACAACATGCCCGCGCGTGTTGTGTCTGAGGCAACAAACAACTGTATGTTTATGCAAACAGTCAAACCTGTCTTTCAAGGCCACCCAAGGGAATTGAACAGTCTGGTCTTTATGCAGAGGTGTTCTTTCATTACAGGGTCATTTATTCACAAAATAAGTATTTTGGAAACTAAAAGTATGGTCACTTTAGACAGGGAATTTCTATTCCACGGTGGTCTTTATCACAGATTCCACTGTATCTGCAATTTATATCGTTTGCATGATTGTATATTTTGTCTTGCATAACATAAGGGCCAAATCCATTATTAATGTCATATTCGTATACTGTATATATTTTCAAATGCAACGCCTGATTTAATGTCCATAGTGCCCAATATATTAGTATATATAAGCGTTGCAGTGTGGCCAACCTTTGATGTAAATCTCACATTAGAGCACGAAGCCAAATATAGATATAATTTACGCTGCTCTGATAAATAACCATCTCTCGATATTGGTTAGAATAGCTCTATTGTTGCGGGTAAAGCGCCAATAAGGCAATTTGTCTGCAAAGTTCGGCCGTGTTTGTTAGAAAAGAATATATAAAACTCTAAAATCACGAAGCACACACGAACATAACACAACGTTAGTGTGATTAACTGCCTATTTGTAAAAAAAAGCCATGCCTAGAAAAAGGGTGCTATTAATCAAAGTACTTGCTTACGAAGAGTAATTTGGTATTTTCCACACAGTATCTCTCGATTCTATTGAGTTCCACGGCATAGGGTTTAGGGGTCAAATAAGGGTCAAGGTTATGAAATACGATTACTATCTAGAGGTATGCAGAGTATTTTAATCAACGTTTTAGAAATTCACCGTACTCAAAATAGATAGCACTTGTTTTCAATATCAAAACACGTGTACTAAAGAAATGTTGAGTCTGTATGAGCCGCGCCCCGGTAGCTCGGACGGTATCGACGCGGACTGTCAATCCAGGGGTTGTGAGTCCGGACTCCAGCTCCACCAACATGCTTTCCAGCGTTTTGATAAAAGTCGTAACAAGTATCACCCCTCGCCAAAGAGCTTATAATTCTTACAATTTCATGGGTTAATTTGTGAGATTTGTGCTTAAGGAACGAATGATACAAATCAAGAGTATATTTGCTGTATTTGCAGGCTGATCATGGTCTGCATTGTTCGAAATTGTACAGAAATGTTGTTTAAAGTTGTTATCAGTAATACGGTATATGCTAATTATGGTTATTATATAATGTTGATGGCAATGACAATGACAATGTGTTATTGACATAAGGCCACCGGCCCATAACAATTATGTTTACATCATATAACATTTTCACACAGCACTTGTTTGACAGTTTACCTTATATGTTAAGATATGTCTGTATTGAAAGCATACGATAATGAAACAATTGGTATCTTAAATGTGGTTTATATGATGGATAAACATGCAGGTCGTTTTGTAAAAACTGCCGGAACATTTCCGCACGACTGGGAAGGCTATCTAGACAGATTCATAAACAGAATTAGAACTTATACAGACCTATATTTTGCATATTTTGGTAGTTTAACAATTATTCAGATGGAGTACGTTATATAAACACATTGTTATCTCCTTGGATGTTAGACGTATTCAAGTAATTGTAAGTGAACGATATTTGCTGTATAACAAATAGCTCGACCTGAATTTATATACGGTTTGAATAACGCGTCTCCTACAGTAAATAATACAGTGATCGGCCCCGTTATCCGACATTTAACTCTTTTAACCCATTACTTCACACAGATGACATTTGACGCCTGCTGTTGCAGACGACTTTTGAAAACATTGCAATAAAAGGTGAAATTGCTCAAAACGAGCAATTTCACCTTTTATTGCAATATTTTCAGTATATTTTCAATATCTTTATCAATATAAATCTTTCAGTTTTCTAGATTGGTAAAATTGTTCGTCTGATGATTGTTAAGCAGACGACCTTTGAAAAGTCATGTGAAGTAATGGGTTAAAAGTGGAAGAAACTTTAAGTGTAAATTAAATAATTGGTTTTTTTTCCACAATGTTTTCTTTAGATGAGTTGAAACCCGTATGAAAAGGGACAATCGTTTAAGTATCTGAGCTTCCCACAAGGATAGACCGACGAATTTCATCCAATTGTTGCTCCAAACTAGTCTAGACATGAATGCTCCAAGACACCTAAGCCTACTGACTTTTGCTAGACCAGAATAGGTCTGTGCATCAATGCTACCGTACACTATCTATTGATTTGTGTCTTACGCTTATTTCAACAATGGGTCAATATATCACTCATTATGAGCACTTTTTTTCTTTGGACACAATGTGTTTCAAAAGGTCGCCTATCGCATATATATTTATTTATAAGCGTTAATATGCGTCCTCATGTTGGAAAGGGTAAACGAAGTCAATTTTCGTAAAGCAATTATCATAAACAGATTCCAATTACAACACATCTGCAGTATAACTTTTCAATACTCTCTGGATGAAAAACGGGACATGAATCAAAATAGAATGATTTTAATAAATTTGACATTTTTAAAAAGAAAGAAGAATTCATCCTTTTGCCAAGTTTTCAAAAGTCGTCTTCTGCAGATGATAAAAAAATGCGTCTGTATGTGGGAAAACGTTAACCAGACATTGTAAGAATAATGTAATACAGTGAAGAATTCCATTGTGTTGTTTCTCTTTCAGTTCTGTGTACAGATACCTCGATTTTGCCGTCGTTTAGAAAGGCCCCTTCCAATTACACGTACTCAGAGGGTGAACTCGGCGTATTGTATTGCTCCATTCAAAACCTCGGGACAAGAACCGTAAGTATCATCATTCATCTCGTTCCTCTGGCTGTTGTAATCCGCCGTGGCCGAGTGGTTAGCGTCGGGGATTTGGAATCGTGCGTCTCGGGTTCAATACCCAGTCGCGGCGCTGTGTTCATGGTGGAGTGCTTTTAGACAATGCACATTTCATAGCCCAGTACTGGTTTGTTTACCCAGGGATCATGAATAAGTAAACAACTGTCACCGTGATATAACTGAAATAATGTTAAACATGGCATAACACACCAACAAAACAAACAAACAAATCCCTAAGGCTGTAATTGCTTTTCAATCACTATCTATTTTACTGCTCCCCCGTAGCCCAGTGGCATGGGCTGTCAACCCAGGGGATATGAGTTCAAAAACTAGCACGGCAAACATACTTTCAGACGTTTGAAAATGCGATAAATGGCATTCGTCCTTCAACAAAGAGCTAACAGTATGTTGTGGGATACTGAAAAGAGAAAGCCATGAAACGCATGGACGCCGTGCTATGACTGAAACATCACCGAAAACACAAATCAATCAAACATTATTTGAGTCCGCCCCATGGAAAATCTTATCTTTGAACAGAATAGGTTCAGATCAGCCCGTACATTTGCACTGTATTATCAGAATTAACATAATTTAACAGAAGCTTCTTACAAAATGAACGAATAAGGTGAACAGTGTAGATCTTGATCAGCCTGTGAGAATGTTTTATTTCGTTGATTTTTTGGTTTTTTGAAAGATAAAAATAGTTACCCTAAAATATATTCGCTGATTGATAACACTTTAACTAATTAATTATATAAACTGGCATTAATTATATTAGTATAAATGTCAAGAAGAGGTATTGCAGACCCCAACATTCAGGCAAATGTCGATAAACTTGTAGAAAGATGTATTTATTTACTTAATTTTGGTATTTGTTTTTATTTGTATCATAGGTAATTAAATCAAAACAGGACTTGTTTTAAAATACCATTAACCCTTTAACATATTCATCAAATTTGCAGACAAAAACATGGAAAGTCTCTATCAGGAACGTAGCTTTGCAATAATCAATGTGTAGGCCGTCTCGTGAGAAAATCAACATTGTGGACTCTGCGTAAAGTATCGACCCGGATAAGCCTAAGCATGCCACACAGACCTACCCGGATAGACACTTTTCGCCTCCTGTGAATAACTGCTCGATATATCTATCCCCCTAAGACGGAATGTGTCGACCGGATCAGTCTGCGCGGACAGCGCAGGCTGATCCGGTCGATACATTACGCAGATGTCTATCGCCGCAGCTGTTTTTTGGGGGCATTTTGAGAAAATATGTAGGGACGTGCCTACAGTGCCTAAAGGGAGCTACGCCCCTGTCTATAAATGAATTAAGTTGAAAATATTGTGGCAAAGTGGGGAATTGTTCATTATCAGTAATTTCTCCTTTTGTAAAAATATTTTAAAAAGTTGTCTGCTTCTCAGAATGCTTCAACATGAGTGAAATGTATGAACATTAACATTATTTGAACGTTATTACGACAAAGGAGTGGAGAACCGATTAGCGATGTTATATTATAATGTTTGAATTCCCTTACACAAATATATGTATTATGAACGCATTCGGCATGAGCCCCCCAGTCAATACGCGTTTACCCGAGTTGACTCGAGAGCCGTTCGTTTTAACAGGAGACAGCCTTCTCGGAAACACCCGATGTTACCCGACCCCAAAATCTAGGTTGTATCAGGTAACTTATCCGAAAACTAGTACACGTCAGTCTGTTAATATGACGGAAAACTGAGTTGATGAAAAAATTGGAACCGGTTAATCAGGTTATAAACACTTAACCGGTCGGTGTTTTACACATACCCGAGACGACCCGAGTAAAGAAGGTTTAGCCGGGACAGTTAAACCGGGTATTCAAGCCGCTCGCACTCTTTATCTAATACGTTGCATAGGTTATGCTTATACCTACCCATGGTTTGCCTTCGTATCAATTTCCATATTGAGATATATCCTTGTGCTCATGTATTCGACCTTAAAACCTAATTTATATTTCGAAGAGACTAGACATATAGGAATCTTCTGTAACAGATGAATTTGTTTTCGTCTGATTCAATCAGGCGATGGCGTGATAGCTTCAAAAAGTATTGTACACGTATAATCAATCATGTTGACTCAAATTCCTACAGGAAAACATTATCGAAATGGTTCAGAAAATATATCTATAGATTTATTATTCTTCCTGTTGCATTCGGGGATGTTTTCAGAAGCGCATTACTAACTACCTATAACATGAAAGTTAAAATCAGGCCAGATGTATTAAGATGGTCTAAATACACTGAGTGCACGTTTAAACAAATGTAATTTAATTGGTTGAATCGGCATGCTCGTGCTAGAGAAATAGGTGTCTAAAGACAAATAAAACCCAGGTAAACTTCGCTAATTCTCGGATAAAAACGGTTAATTTTGGCTTTTGTTCCTTTTCATGAAAATTGTGAATGCATTTCCAACTCTAAAATATAAACACATGTTCCTTTGTCAACTTGATAATGCAACATAATATATTGCTGACATTATTTGCACGTCAAATATTTGTTTGCATAGAGAGCAAATTACGATATATTGGAGGATAGGATTAAAGCCATTCGCAATTTATTACAAAACGAAAAAACACTCCCTGACTACAGGTTCGATCAAACAAGCTCTTTTCGACGTGCAACCTGGACCGCGTCGGGTGCTGGGGGTCCTGGGTTCAATCCTCGACCGGGTCATTACAAACACTTTAAACAAAATGATAGCAATGGATCCCCCCTCCTTGACACACAGTATTGTGGTGTAAGCATAACGATCGATTGTATCAGGATAAATAGGCCAGTAGTATTGGTAACTTACCGAGGAACCGCCGTGATATAACTCCACACTGTTGAAAGCGACGTAAAACACATTTAAACAAACAAATAAATAAACAAGCAATGTTCATCTTCAACACTTGCATGCATTTTGCATTCAACATTATGACCATGCATTGGTTCTAGTGAGTTGCAATTGTATTCCACGTGAGCTGTAAGTTTGTTTAAGAATCGTTTACTAATTATTCACATAACAAAATCAGAACAACATATATCTGCCGTGTCCGAGTGGTAAGCGTTGGGGATTTGGAGCCGGGCGTCCCGGGTTCGATCTCCAGTCGCGGCGATGTGATCATGGTGGAGTGCTCTTGGGCAAGGCACATTTTCTAGCCTAGTGCTGGTTTGTTTAGCCAGGGATCATGAATGAGTGAATTGTCGCCGTGATATAACTGAAATAATGTTGAAATCGGCGTAAAAATCCAACAAAACAAACAAATCTAACCCCGTCGCCTTCCTATATCTTAGTAACGCACGACGAATGTTTTTAACTCTTTCAGCGCCAAAGGCAATATTCCGTTTTTTGCAAACAATACTGATTCAGGCGAGTCAGCTCGTAACGAGCTGTCTCACCTGAAATCAGCATTGTTTGCCTTTAAATTATCAAAATAGTCCAAAATTGTATTATATGAGAAATAGAAACGCTCGATTTTGTACATGGAAGAGTCTACTTTAAACAATTTGGCGCTGAAAGAGTTAAACGTCTTATTCGATATTTGTAAATCAACGTCTACTGTTATAGACGGAATACAGTGTATACTTAATGTATGACGCGTGCGCACAATAACAATTTCAGAATTCAGATTGCCATTTAGGTGTTCAATCTTTATTATTATATACTCTAGACTTATATGTAGCATTAGAAACAACAATTGATGCAATTTAACAAAATTTGGATGTGAAATGATCATATGATTTGGTATTGATCTGAGAACAAAAAGCCATTTTGTTCATCCACAACTGTAAAATGCCGTGTTCGCTTCACGATTTTATTTAGGATTTGTCTTGAAAATATGATTACGCATGCAATGCAATGCACTTTACTTGATGATACAAGACATTGCACATAAGTGAACTCTGATTTTCGATTCCATGTATTTTAGCGTTGCAAAGCGCTGCCATGGTGAGCTCGAAATCAATACTATCTGGAAGATTTACCAATTGTGCAATGCAATGAAATGATTCATTAAGTATACTCGTTTAAGCGTCTATGATCACGTCAGTCAATAGCTCTGGCAATGGCATCTACATATCGGAGATATAATACAAGATTTGATTATTAATTCGGGTGAGACTCAATGTAATTAAAATCAGAACAAATCAAACACATACATTCTCATAAGCACGTGCTCGGTTTGAATGTCTAATTAAATCGGAAGCTACAAAAGTAACCTATGCTGTACAATAAGATAACGCAACAAAACAATCTTAACTGTTTTATACCGAACAAATTGATAAGCGACGATATGACTGGCTAACGCAAAGGTCAATCTGAGACGACCTTTATGAGGCAGTCACCAGATAGATATACGAGCGAGCGAAGTATAGGTTGTAATAGGATTGGATTATGTTCGCCCTTGGATGTCCACTGAATTTGACGTGGAGATGACTGTTATAATGCAACGATCAGGCTAATACCAACACTATTATAGAAATGTAATTGACATTTGACAGTAATTGAGACAGGGTATACAGGTTCAAATACGGTTGTTTTGTAATAGAAAACACAAAGACAGTGACAATTAATTTAAAATTAACATTTGCAATAATTATGGCACATTTTGGCGAACGATATTTTGGAAGGCCTCAAATTGATACAACACTGGACCTTGTTTTAAAAAATCGAAGATCTTGCATGCTAGTTCTACTTGCTCATCAGAGCAAATTAGGATAAATGGCAATATTGGCAAAAAAATAACATGCAAGAAAAACATTTGGTTAAAGAATGATGAATGTCAATTCAATTGATTAGAAAAGAGATATTAAGGCTTCGCTGTAAAAGGGTACAGAATACGAGTATTGAATTATAACTGTTTTGAATGATCGCTTGGGACTTTGGAACGCGGCTTTAAATTCGAATTTAATTTGAAACAATTTTTGGGACTTGTCTGACCGTTATTTTAGACGCAATACCATTACGTAATTGAATTAGATCATCTGAATGTCAAACACAAATGGAATATAATCCGATGGAAAAGTAAAGACAGCTTTTTGCAAATAATACATATATTTACGTCAAATGAGTTTGTACGCTTATAAATTATATACTCTAACAAATTGTGTAAAACACTTTTTTGTCCGTCAGGGGCATAGCTCCCTTTAGGCACTGTAGGCACGTGCCTACACATTTTTTCTCAAAATGCCCCATAATGCAGCTGCGGCGATAGACATCTGCGTAATGTATCGACCAGATCAGCCTGCGCTATATCATAATTATTTCTTCAATTCCAGGTGCATGTAACCTGACAAAGGACAAGACAGTCAATCCCCCCAAACCGGCTGCGTTTACATACGATCCATATCTCGTTTTGTCTTATAAATACTTCTTCTATTCCAGGTAACTTGGCGAAGGACAAGGCAGCCAAGCCCTGTCACAATAGGACTGTTTACATACGATCCAGATGACAGATATAAAGTACATTATGTAAAAGAGAAGGAAGAGTGGAACCTGTTTATCAAGAACCTAAATCACGAAGACGCCGGGATGTATGAGTGTCAAATCAGCTCCAAGGAGAGATATATTCGAAAATTAATACAACTCAATGTCGTTGGTGAGTCAATTGTATTGCTTTGATTAAATGAGTTTGGTTTGAACGTTTTTAACAAGCTTTCAGTCATATTGCGACAGCCTGTGAGTTCACATACCTATTTGCTGGTTTTCTATTACCAGTATTCCGCAGAACAGTCCTTCCATGCAACTGGTTGTTTTACACTCTGTTAGTCTATTTGTTAAAGACGAATGGTGTCTGTTGCATTGACTTTTTTTGTATCCAGCGTCTGTCCGTCCGTCTGTCTGTCTGTCTGTCCGTCACACTTTTTCGTCACACTTTCAATGAGCGGGTGCAGGTGACACACGTGCTCTGCGGAGCACTCCATTCTAGTGTTTTGTTAAACGTCGGAATGAATGTTGGCCATCGAACTGAAAACCCCTCGATGGACAGCCCGCATCGCTACCGCCAGAGATAATTGAGCTCGGCAGTAAATTGTAAAATAGCTTATGTTTTCAAATATCGCCAGCTTCAGATTTGTTAAAATGCATTTAGAAAATGTTAAATGAAATACAGTAATACACACATTCACATTGTTACAGATAACCCCTATCTTGTAGAATCAGTGTATTCCATGTGTTCGTCCCTCATCTTTCTGCAGTTTGTGATGCATACGGGTATCTATCAAAAGTTCTTTCGGTGATAAATAGTGAGTTGTGAATGATGTGGATCAAGATAATATTTCACGTTCCTGTAATCCCGTGTATTGTTAGTTCAAGTCATATTTATCAGAATAAGGTTGAAATGTGAAGACAGTTATAAATAATTATTTTCACGGACAAATAAGAGCAGACCGCTTTTTTGTGAAAGCCTATATAATTAAAAACCCATTCGATGAACTTGAACTCATTAATACATGACAGAGATTTCTACAGGGTATTGTAATTAGTGTTTAAATAAAATACGTACTAATTGTTAGTGTCAGCGGTAAACCCTTTGTACATTGTTTTCCTTTCACTTATGTCGAAACTTGCACGGATAACCAAGTTAAATTTATAGAAATGTGCATGAACGTTTCACAACAACTGCCTGCTAGTGCATTTGTAACATACCGATTCTAAAACTCATACAGTACAGTATGTCACTTAAAGTTTACATCTGTGTACATCGTCTCTACAACATGATTGTGTAAGATTAAATGCTCAAGTAGTATTGGTAACTTACCCAGGAAACGCCGTGATACAATTTGACAATAATTGAAAATGACGTAAAATATCGGGGGAAATCCCACCAAAACAAATCCCTACATACCATGATTAAAAGAATATCAGACTTCTGTTAGTTAATTCCAAAAATGACATAATCAACAAACATATCTACGTGTATATGTTTTACTTGAGAGACAAGAGATTTAGTTCAAACCCGTGAAAATATTCAACAATGGCTTTGATTTTACTTCCGCTGTTGTTGAGGTAGTGGGTTTGATTCACCCTCGCCTTTCGGCATAAAGCCATTTGGCGAGCAATTTTTGTTTGCATCTGCTTATAATACTCTCACCTTTAATTGTGTCTCTTCTGACAACTCGGGACTCGTATTGGCTCCTCCTAACGGGATCTCATGAAGTTAAAATGGCGTTAACCCTTTCCCACTTGCAGACGCATTCCGGCGCATTTGCAGCAGACGACTTTTGAAAACATTATGGCAAAAGGAGAAATTGCTCATGATTGTTTTATCACAATGTTTACAACTCTATTAAATGATTAAACTCTCATTTATGGAGATATTTCACTTTGTTGCCAATATGTTTTCAAAGTCGTCTCCTGTAGAATTAACGTAAGTGGGCAAGGGTTAAACTAATGATATTACAGTTCTAGATTTATCTCAAGATATTCGTCTCTGACTGAACATACGATAATAAACGCGACATGACCATTCGGGGACCATTCGGGGAAAAAGGTTCATATTGTACAGACTCGGACATATATATATATATATATATGAGCCGTTCCACGAGAAAACTCTGCGTAATGTATCGACCCAGATCAGCCTGCGCAGTCCGCGCAGGATAATCCGGGCCGATACATTCCGTCTTTTAGGGGATAGAAGTATAGAGCAACAAGTCCTGAAACGGAAATCCACAGGAGGATAAAAGTGTCTGTCCGGGTTAACCTGCGCGACCTGCTTAGGCTGATCCGGGTCGATATTTTGCGAAGAGTCCACAATGTTGGTTATCTCGTGAAACGGCTTATATATTTTAATAAAAAGGAACACATGAACTGTGAGGTAAAACCTGAACTTATAAATGTTATAACAAAGGAAAGTTGACGAACTGAAAGGTTAACACCGCTAACATAACGGGTGTGTATTTCGCGGAGGAGGTCTCAGTGGTATCACCTAATATCAATTCACAATGCACGGTTCCAACCTTAATGCGGTCCTCATGAAGGACTGAGATACATGTATTTAAGCATCAGTTTTACACAACAATAATATGCATGTTATGTTCGGACAGTAATATACCGTGTATGCTTTGTTTCAGATCGACCGTACAGATCCAGAGGTAAATATATGTAACTTATATGAGCAAGCGAGAAAAACCAACATTGTGGACATTGCGTAAAGTATCGACCATAAGCATGCCACGCAGGCTAACCCGGACAGACACTTTTCGCCTCCTGTGGATTTTCTGTTTCAGAAACATTACTCTAGACCTTTATACCTCTGAGACGGAGTGTGTCTGCCCGGATTAGCTTTCGCGGACATGGCAGCCTGATCTTGGTCGATACATTACGCAGAGGCCATAATGTTGTTTTTCTCGTAATACGGCTCGTATCATAATTATAGTTTTTGAAACGTCAACTTTAAATCATTTCATAGAGCGAACCTAACTGTTTAAAATAAGAGCAACAGGTTTTAGAAGTTCTTAGTAATATTATAATTTCTGAATAATCCGTTAATATATATCAAAAGGCGTTTTTAATATATAATTACTCATAAAAAACCCAAGAAACATCACAAAACTGAATGTGATGTGGATAAGAAAGGACAAATCAATTCGAAACTAACTAAATATCGTTTTGAAACAAACGAAGCGTCATTTTTAAAACCAACATAATACAGTCTTTATTCATTTAACCAGAAGGTCAAAGACCCATGTGTCATCAAATTACAGATAAAATACAAAAATGATAAACATAAAACTTACAAACATGGCAGTATGTCATTTTTTCAATACTAACATATAATACAATATGGCAACCATTCACGGTTAAAAATGTTACAAATTACATGTCAAACAAGGCAGTAGATTATTGTTCCGAACTAACATATACTATAATAACGGCAACCTGTAAAGGTTACAAAGCAATGTTCGTTGCATATAGCATTTGCACAACATGCATTCAAACATACGGCAAATACATGGCAAACACATGGCGGGGAAAATTCGAAACAGTATAATGGCCTCCCAACTCCGTGTACATGTATCTTGTTATATTGACACAGAACAGGACACAGACGTGGAAACCAATTTATTTTATACTTTTAGTTCCAGATATGTCAATCTTGCTAGAAACAAAATAACAAGAAAGACACGAGGATTATAATTTCATTTTAAGATATATAGTTAAGGACAAATAAATTCGAAACCAAGTAAATGTCGTTTTGAAACAAACGAAGCGTCATTTTTAAAACCAACATAATATCATTTCGAAGCAAATGAAACTGTAATTCGTATAAACGAATCGTCATCAATAAAAAATAAATAAAACGAATATATAAAATAAAACATCAATTCGTCGGAAAAAAAATGAAGATCTGCATTCAATTAGTTCACGAATCAGAAGGGATTTTCTGTATAGACAAACCGGAATTGATAATCAAATTGAAAATAAGATACTTTTGAAATAGTTCCTTTAATCAAATGAACAGACGGCAATTAGTTCGAGTTTGATTGAATATTTGAGGATCGAAAACACTTCATTCTAGTCAGGCGTATTAAGAAGTGTTTATTAATATCGTCTGAGTTTATTTGCATTTCTAGTTGTTTTGACATATGGCAATCTGTTTGGCTTGGGTATTAATAGTTTGGGTTTTGTAGTGAAATATCTGCTTAATTAAAGGTTTTTATCTGAAGAAAAAAAACCTGTAGTCTTACTTTATATATTTTAAGTTGTTTATTAACATTTTAAAGTGTCAATTAATTTTGACATGTAAGTATGTTGTACTTGTTCGCATATCTTCCTCGTGTATATTGAAAAGGCATTGGCACGTAACTGATTTAGTAAGTGAGCACTATATATATATATTGGAAAATGTCTGGCAAGTGAAGTCTTATTCCCTCCCCGTGTTGGCGTCATGCAAGGTTATATTAGCGTGAATCTACGATACCATATATATGTGTACACGTTTAACGTAGTATTTACTGAAAAACAAATAGATGGGCCGAGTAAGTACTGTTTGAACTGGTGTGTTGACCCAGGGTTAATGTATAAGTGAACTAGTATCGTCAGTTAACCGAAGTCATAATGATAACGGCGTAAAACCACAATTAAACAAATTGTCTTTACAGAAATACGAATAGATGGACCGAAGAAGATAGTGAAAGGCGGAGACATTGTTCTTGCCTGCAACGCAACGGGTGGAAAGTCAGCGCCGCACGACCTCAATTGGATTAAAGATGACAAAAGACTTATATCAAACAAATCAGGTCGAATTCATATTACAAAACACATATCATATGTTACAATGGCAATAGTTAGTAATTTAACGATAAAATCGTCGACGAAAGAGGACGGTGGGACCTATATCTGCAGAACGTCCGATGATTTGGTTAAAAATGTTACTATTGAAATATTCACGGGTGGCTCAGAAAACGTCAAAAGTAAGTATACTAGACTATTTCAATGCCTCCGTAATTACGTTTATCTTTATGAAGAAGTGTTAATGTAAAAGAGAATTATCTCCTTATCGTGTTTATCTTTTCAAAATAATGTAAAAGCGAACGATCTCCTTATCTTGTTTATCTTTAGAAAATAATGTAAAAGCGAACTATCTCCTTATCGCATTTATCTTTAGAAAATAATGTAAAAGCGAACTATCTCCTTATCGTTTTTTATCTTTAGAAAAAAATGTAAAAGCGAACTATCTCCTTATCGTTTTGATCTTCAGAAAAAAATGTAAAAGCGTACTATCTCCTTATCGTGTTTGTAAAAGAGAACTATTTATTATCGTGTTTATCTTTAGAAAATAATGTAAAAGCGAACTATCTCCTTATCGCATTTATCTTTAGAAAATTATGTAAATGCGAACTATCTCCTTATCGTGTTTATCTATAAAAAATAATGTAAATGAGAACTATCTCCTTATCGTGTTTATCTTTAGAAATAATGGAAAAGCGAACTATCTCCTTATCGTGTTTATCTTTAGAAATAATGTAAAAGAGAACTATCTCCTTATCGTGTTCATCTTTAGAAATAATGTAAAAGAGGACTATCTCCTTATCGTGTTTATCTTTAGAAATAATGTAAAAGAGAACTATCTCCTTATCGTGTTTATCTTTATAAATAATGTAAAAGCGAACTAATCTCCTTATCGTGTTTATCTTTATAAATAATGTAAAAGAGAACTATCTCCTTATCGTGAAAAGATGTAAAAGCGAACTATCTCCTTATCGTGTTTATCTTTAGAAATAATGTAAAAGAGAATTATCTCCTTATCTTTAGAAATAATGGAAAAGCGAACTATCTCCTTATCGTGTTTGTCTCTAGAAATAATGGAAAAGCGAACACATGCTGCATTTCAACGGAGCACTTATTTGTTTTATAATATATAGGGATAACGCAGAATGTAACCGTTAGGTATTATTAATCCTTTCCCACATACAACAAATCTGCAGCAGATGACTTTGTAAACATAGTGACAAAACCCTGAAAAACCTTTCTAAAAGATAGCTTAATTGTTAAATAAGGTTGAAAACATTGTGGCCAACGGAGCAATTGCTCATCATTTCACATGTGGGCATACTGTTTTCAAAAGTCGTCTGCTGCTATTGCGTCAAAATGCGTCTACAGGTGGGAAAGAGTTAAAAGTGTATGTTATAAGGATAGGATAACTACTTAGATCATGAAATTTTAATATTTTTCAAATCGAAATGAGTATAGATATTTCATTATATTAAGAGCTTACATTGACTTAAATTTCCACTTTTTTCATTTCTATGCTATTGGTTTATTTATATCTCTTTTATGATTATTTGAAATAATACATACATTAGGGTAATAATGAATCGCTGAAGTACAAATTGCTGTTGAATATGCTTACACGTGATAGAGCATTTGATCAGATATCCAGTTTGTATTTACATAGATGATTGTGTCGTTTCAGGAACAATTTCACAAAACGCTCCAGTGTTGTCATCCGCAACGTCATCAAAAACAGAACTAAACGTCATCATACTGTGTGCGTTTCATTGCTCATCGACTGTTTATACATTATTAGTGGTAACATTTCTTTATTCGATCATAAACACGTGTATTTATTAAGTACGAATTGGACAAAATAAGTTAATGAATATACTTTGGCAAATACAAATATCTCAGTTGCTCAGAACGGATAAGCGAAGTGAAGCCATTGGGAACAACACTCCCACTTAATTTAAGATAGGGAAGAAGTCCGAGTTATTGTACAACTGTTTGTGTTTCATTTTGTAAATCCTAATTCGAACTAAGTGCCGAACAACGCATGTTCACGCTTAACTTGAGTTGTCATGTCGTTATGCCAAAAGGTAAAGACGACTTATTAAAAGTCATATCTCAGTTTGTGTCACGGGTGGCGTACGTAGATAGTATGCGCCCTTCCACAAGAAAACCAACAATACGAACTCTGCGTAATGTATCGATCCAGACCAGCCTGCGCAGCCCGGGCCGACAAATTCCTTCTTAGGGGGATAGATGTATAGAGTAATGATTCCCGAAACAGAAAATCCAAAGGAGGCGAAACTAGTTTGTCCGGGTAAGCCTGCGCGGCATATTTAGGCGGATCCAGATTGATACTTTACGCAGAGTCCATAATATTGGTTGTTTCGTAGAAGGATGAAATTCCATTGCATCATCTAAAAGTCAATATTGTTCACTTTAATAGCTTATTTCACACAAGCAGACATATTATAACACAACTACAGCCGAAGACTTTGGAAATCATTGTGGAAAATGAGAAATATATTGCTCATAATTATCAACTTTTCCTTGCGGCACAATCTTTTCAACTCTATTCAATAAATATACTATCATGTTTTTAGATTTTCCAGATTGATGCGTGTCTGTTCATGTCGTAAATTCAAAACATTGAATAACTGTGGTATGGCTTTTGTTTCAATGAAGATTCTTCACAGAGTAATATAATGTTGGTATAATCGTATCAATTGATGTATAAGCAAGCTTTGTACTATTGTAATCCGTGCACGACTTGCTATCATTTTTGAAGTACATTTCGCCCTGCAGTTTGGCCATTTGTAAGAGGAACTATTTATCTGCCAGGGGCGTAGCTCCCTTTAGGCACTGTAGGCACGGGCCTACATATTTTTTCTCAAAATGAACCAAAATACAGCTGCGGCGATAGCCATCTGCTCAGACTGATCCGGCCGACACATTCCGTCTTAGGGGTATAGATGTCTAGAGTAGTGATTCCTGAAACAGAAAATCCACAGATGGCGAAAAGTGTCTATCCGGGAAGGCCTGTGTGGCATGCTTAGGCTGATCCGGGTCGATCCTTTACGCCGATTCCACCCTGTTGATTTTTTCAAGAGACGGCCTACACATTGATTATTGCAAAGCTACGCCCCTGTCTGCGAACAGAGATGACTCACGTGAGCCTGTACATCTTCAGAGAACTAGACAAGGAGGAGTAACTGTTCCAGACAATATATTTCTTTAAACTCAACTTAACCCAAAGCTGTGGTACTTAAAAGAATCGTCTCAGGTAGACGATTTTTTTAGAACCCTCAACATAGGGTGTTGGTGTCATATAAGGAGTTCGGGTTGTGAACAACTCTTCCTATCTAGAGCTCATACATATTAGACTAGAGCCTTCACTTTCCGTATTATGTATAATATTTAACTGTAAATGAAATAAGAGAAGTGTATCAAAACTTGTATCAAAGCGAAACTATCATTTGTTGCTAGCCGTATACATCGAAGGGCAAGCTCGTTAAAATCAGACCTAAATTCCGCGTGTTCGTATATAGATATGACGACTGCCTCATAAAGGTCGTCTCAGTTTAACCTTTGCACTAGCCAATCGAATTGTCGCTTACCAAATATTTCGCTTTATAAAAGGTTAATTATCCAATACAAATAAACGACGAAGAGAAGCGGTGATTGACAAATGATCCGATTAAATAGCGCGTTTGTTGTATCATACGATTTCATTTCCTATAAATACCGAGCACGTGCGCATGCTTGTTGAAGTGTATTATGTCCAAACAAGACGACCGTTTATGCGTGATAGTCAAATACAATTTACGTACAGCGAAGTATTTGGTCTGATTTTAATGAGATTGCGTATATGTCTAACTTTTAACGAAATAATTGAAATGTGGTCCAACCTGTTTCAAAGCAAAACTCTCCTTTGTTGCTTGCCGTATACATATAGGGCTATCAATCCAGGGCCGTGACATCGAACTCCGACCCGGCCATTGAATATTTCCGAATGTTGACCGAAGTCATTATGACTAGTGTAGTTTAACCTGTCCAAGTTGGTATTTGGGATCAATGCAGATCAAAATCTGCTTGTGAATCCGTACAATCTGATGAAGTTCTCCATCGTTTACATTTTATTAACAAAATCATGTTAAAAGCTTGTGTTAACTTGTGTAAGTTCTACTTAAACGAATCAGATGTACAGGTTGACAAGAACCTATATTGTTCAGGAAATACCAACATGTACTTTCACTCATATAGTGAATATATTCGCCTTCAATTAACGGACTAAACTAGTCTACTTGCCTAGGTAGAAGAATGAAGTTTGAAGTACTGGAGCGAGAAGCGAGAACGCCAAGAGACACTGAATAAGGGCAACAGGCCACTATGATACAACTGGAAAACTGTTTACAAAGGCTATCAACCAAGCTATCCATAAGTGGCTCCATAAATAAAACCTTAGTCATTTGCGACAAGCTATGTGTAGATTCAGACCGGCTAGCGTATCTGCGCTTTGTGATCTTGCTCTGTACTGTTCGCTTATTAGTCTAAGAAGGGTTCAAGAAACACGCGTGGAAGACAGTGGCGTAGAAGTAGATCGTCGGCCTCTCGTACCGAAGGTCCCGGGTTCGAGTCCCGTGATGAGCAGGTTCTGACTTCGGGATCTTCCCACACAAACGGCGCGAGCACTGGTTAAGTCTCCAGGAAGCAGACATCGAGCGTGATTAATATATGATGAAAGCTTGTTTCGCAATAGATGTAAAACAAATAAGTTTAAACTAAGAAACGTAGTATCCATTTGGATCCTTAGCATATATGCACGGAGATGTCTTTTTTTCATACATGTAATGACAACGTTAAGGTCACTGGTCCAACGGTGTTTGTCTTTACATAGCTCCAATAAGACCCGATTGACCGGACGTGGTTTAAATGATTGACACGAACACAATTTTTTCGAATACTTTCTTTATTGTTTATATTCATTTAAGCGGTGCTTGAAAAAAAAATCAACATTAGGACCAATACTACGCATGTAGAAACAAATATTCCTGCGTAACCATGCTGAAAGGATCAACCGGATATTACTTTAAGCAGTGTTTCGAGCCACTCTCTTTCTTATTGGCGAACAATGCAGATCCCGATAAAGCTTTGTGAATGCGCATATTGGTCTGAATCTATTGTTCGCAAATGCAATAAGGTTGTTTTTCACAGGGCAGCGCTTATTTCATCTTTACAAACGTTGAAATATATATATATATTGCATTTTCAGTTTTTCATCAGTTGTTTAGTATTAGTACTCATTATTTTCAATACGGGCTCGTAACTGTTTATATAATTATTATTACTTGATCTAAATAACGTTTCTGTATGTATATTTACGTGTGTTAAACAAGTTCAATGGATGCGTACTAGTTTGTATATACTCTGAAAAATAAATATTCTTTTTTGTTAACTGAAATATTAATGTTTGCTTTTGTTCAACACCAACGATCAAGAGGGTTAACTTTGCTGTCTTGTGTTACGTTTTCTAACGTAAAGTGTGTATGGCTTCTTTTGAGGACGATGGCGATGACTCAGTCAGTCAGTTATTATACCTACAATTAAAGAGATTTTTCATATTTTTTAGTAGACAATTTCAAAGTCGTCTTCTGCAAATATGTTGTATGTAGAGTATTTTGACTGTGATCGGGCTTTTGTTTTCAGAAAACTGACCGATTAGCATTTTGTCCAACCAAAGTATGCTTTATGATTTTGGTTGGGTATAGAATATGTGTTAACATTGCAGAGTTAAGCCCCGTCCCCCGTATCAAATACTTAAGTAACTGAACAACCATAACACAAGGTTTCAAACTACCGGTGTATCAGTTATACATATTTCATTATGTAAAAATAGAGAAACTGAAATTATCGACAATCTCAGTAAATATATGGAAACCGACAAGCTATTCAAAAGAAAGGTTAATCATGTGTTACCGAACTCGAAGAACTCCACGACGATTGGACAGGAAAAATTGACGACCAATAATTTATATCTTGATCACCCAAATGCTTTCGACACCGTCAACCACGTGATACTTACTTCATCAGATTGAAACAATCCTATCTGAAAGGAAACAACGAGATTTGCTGTATAACGTTCATTCGATTTGGACTCTAGAAACAGACGTTATACAACAAGACAGTGTTTTAGGATTTAGGGTCGCAGTCTTCGCAGACGTTACATACATCATTCTTCTCTATTGTCAACGATTTGTTGCTAAAACACATCGTCAAATATCCACGTTATATGCTTATTATCAATCAAATTGGACAGGACGAAGAAAATGGTGTACGCTATGGTAATACTAAAAATAAAAAAAAATTGTACCACGAAAGAAATAATATATTCAAACCCTAACACAACTTTCTTGAATTACCCCAACTCGCCGTTTTGGGTTGCCATTTTGGATATGTATTAATTAGCGGATTAAGCCAAAAACACGTATTGAAAAGTATCGTCATCCAATCAATTATTTTTGAAATCTACATTTATGGATAAAGAAGTACGGTATAATTTTCGATCACTAATATTCACACAAGATGATGATTATACAAATAAATAGCATATATGTATAGATATATATACAAAATGATAAATTTCACAAGAAACCAATCCTGACATCTTAATAGATAGTTGGTTAAAAGTTTCAAAATTATATACATTTCAATATCTGAGTAAAACATGAAGCATAATTCTATGTATCGTAAAATGATCCACTAGCTATCTGGACCAGGAAATGGCAGAAAATGTACAACGACGAGAAAAAAACCCAGCTCGAACTTTATTAACCCTTTCCCTCATACGACAATTCTGCAGCAGACGACTTTTAACATATTTTGTCAAAACATAGATAATCTCCATAATTGAATGGATAACCTATGACAAAAAGTGAAAAACATTGTAACAAAAGGAGAAATTGCACGTTTTGTGCAATTTCTTCTTTTGTTACTATGTTTTCAAAAAGCCGTCTGCTGCAGAGGCGTCAGAAAGCGTCTATATGAGGGAAAGGTTTAAAGGACCTAAGATATATATTAAGCATTTACAAGATGTTCTGTCCTACAAATAATAGAAAGTACCATTATCACAACGCGTTGTTGAAAATTGGAATATTTTTTCCGGTTGATCTTATTTATGACAGTAATAAGAACAGTTTTGCAACAAGTTCAATACGTGTTGGAAATATCTCCCAATTAAGTGTACCATGGTGGACTGGTGGCTGGGAACTTCAACCATAATGAGATGGGACCTAAACAAAGAATCCTCTCGACACCAATGGCATCCAAGGTAATACATACACACATACACACATACAGACATACACACAAACACACATACACACATACACACATACATACATACACACATACAGAAGCACAACTACAAGTTGTACACAAAGTTGCTATTTGGTCAAGTGTCTGGTGCTATTTAGACTGTTTCGTGAAAAGACTGCGTAGACTCGTTATTTATCAATATCAAGTTCCTGAAAATCGGTTTCGCTATGTTGTGACGCATTTCATAGTTTTATTGTCAGCAAGTGGCCCCAGCCTCCCATATACATTTCTTCACACTCAGCAGTAGTTCAATTATGGGGTAAAATAATGGTACTTCCGGTATCATCACTTTCCTGCAAACGAAACAACATTCGCAGAGCGATTTACTCGACACTTTTCGCTACAAATGGAAACAATTACGACGCGTTTTATACTCTAGGGTAGGATCCAACTTGTCTGTAAACCCTTATCCATTGTCTTCAATGAATACATTTTAACTGAGTAGCTCAAACGAGCCTGCCACGAGGAGAGATGTTGACATTGCAAGAAGAGAAGGGCTAACGTTATATTGCTTTCGACATCAATCGGTCGGGTATATTGGGGTTTATGCCGTAATGATCATTATTTCAGTCATATCACGGAAAGCCTTAACATTGAAACATGGGTGACTGGACAAGGAAATGAGACACGCTCCCGAGCACAAATCGAACCTGGGGAAAATCGCCGTAACAGAGTGGTAAGCGTGGTGGATTTGGAACCGGACGTCCCTGCATCAATACTCGCTATGTGGCTTGTCCTTTTGGCTAGACACAATACCTAACCCAGTAACGTGTCGTTTCTTCATTGATCATGATTAAATGTTCCGTAAACGGGATATAACTAAAATAATGTTGAAAACGTCTTAAGCCTCCAATAATGCATTGATTCGAACCTGGTTCATCCTGTCTTAAATGCCCTGGATGTCACTGGTTTGATCCTCGCGAGGTGGAGTGCCCTTGGGAAAGGCACGTTTCCTAGCCTAGTACTGGTTCGTTTAAGTTTGACCTCATAGGTGATGAATAAATGTTCTATCGACGTGATATAACTGAAATAATGTTGAAAACGTCTTAAGCCTCCAATAATCCATTTATTCGACACCCTGTCTTAAATCCCACAAACTCACCACTACATCATAGGGAATTTGTCCTAATCCATTCGTGGGACACCCTGTCTTAAATCCCCAAATTGGCATAGTAAGCTTTACACCGTAATGAACATTATTATAGCCATACCACGTATAAAATACACTGAACATGTGTGACTAGACTTGGGAATGAGCCTTGTCCAACTTGACCAACACGAGCAAAAATCGAACCTGTGCGAGGATCTGCCGTAACAGAGTGGTACGCGTGGTGGATTTGGAACCGGACTTTTTTGCATCGATCGTCGCGATGTGGAGTGCCATTTTGGCTAGGCACAATACCTAGCCCAGTAACGTCGTTTCCGCAAAGGTGATGAATACATGTCCTGTCGACCAAAAACTCACCACCACATCATAGTGAATTGGTTTTAGTAGGTGTATATAAAACTATTGGACTGATGGAATTTATCTAGAGTGAAAACATCGTAATAGATATTGCACAATGTTTCCAATTATTGATTGTACACTTTGATTCCGAAAATGGCATAATGTCGTCTTTTCCTGCATTATGGCTAAAACTTTTAAATAACGTGTATTGTCGGAGGAATATGATGATATGAGACAGTGCATGCGAAAGGGGCAGGTTGGGTTTTGTGAACATAATAGAAACAGACCAGGCTGTTCACCTGCACAGTCTTATTAAGATCTACAATGTTCTCATATAACTTACCCAATCGTCTTAGAAGGTTCTTTAGACTTATGTAGATTACGATCAGGCGGAAACAATGAGCATTGCCTACACTATCCAGAAATGCCAACTTTTACATTTTGCCATGCACTGGCTCATGTAATAAGAACAAAAACACATTTTTCAAATTCAAAATATTTCAGTTACTTTTATATATACATGTTTATATATTTTTCTTATACAAATTGGTGATATTATTAGTTAATTAATATAAAACCTATCGTAAATTTACAAATGATCAGATTGAATGGTAATTAATAAAATTAAGCAAATGTACAGAGAGAAATGTAAGGACTAAGATCGTCCTCTTCCTCCTCTTCCTCCTCATCCCTTGCTTCATCCAACTTCTCCAGTTTTATATCATCTGTATCTATGTTATGGAGCTTCAATATGTCCCCATATTTTTCAAAGAAATATTTCTGACTTTCAATGGTTGATTTAGGTTTCACTGTTATCACGTCCGTCTGAAATTAAACAGTAAAATTTATTAGATTATATATTCAATAAACAGAATTGACCGTTTATTCTAGAACCTAAAAGTCGAGTTCCTGAAAAGGGTTTTATAAAAGGTGGAGTAAAGATAAGGGAGGAAAAACAATTTCATTTAGCTCTTTTTCTCATTTTTCACAATGTTTTCAAAAATCGTCAGTTTCAGGTGTGCCTGTGAAAAAGTCCATGATGTGTCAAGGGTCGGTTAACACGTCTTTGTAGGCAAGAACAGATTTAAAAATTATAAGCTGTTGCTTAGAACAATTTTTCGAAATATTAACGGCATAAGAAATACACTGAAAACACAAAACTAAATTGATTGATTGACTGACTGACTGATTGATTGATTGGGTTTAAACGTTATTTTCAATAATTTTCAATTATACCATGACGACCAGTTCACCTACCCATGTTTCCTGGCTTTTTCACACCAGTTCCCAATATAAAAGTCTTTCCAAGTTAATGTCTACTTTTCTATATAATGTGGCTACTGTAAGTTCATTAGTTAAAGGCGAATGACGTTTGTCTTTAATTGTCTTTATTGTCTTTACAATTGTTTTTAGTCAAACTTCAGGAACAAAGTTGGTCGAGCTGGGGTTCGATCTCATAATCCCTGGATTGAAAGCCCGCGTCGCTATTTACTGAGCTACCGGTATTTGGAACACTAAATGAACGTGAAAATGAGACCGGATTGGAATTAATCGATTGTGAAAATCGAATGAACAGATGAATGAGAGTATTTTTTTTTTTTTTTTTTTTTTTTTTTTTTATTTCCATAATACATTTTAAGTACATACAATTTTGCTACAAACATATATATATTTACAGAATTCAGTGCAAATAGTATTTCGTATATGAGCGCATAGTTAATAAATGTATTCTGGGAAATAAATTTTGGAAGAAATTAGGACAGACAAGATATGAAAAAGAGAAGAAGAAGATAGAAGTAAACAAGAAAAAAGAGAAGAGTTTACTGAACACTGTCTTTCAAACTTATTAAAGTTGAAGTTGAAGCTGGTTCCATTTCCTATCATGAGAGTATTCACCTGAGTGGCAGTCTCCAGTATGTCAGCACCAATAAACCCATCAACTACTGTGGACAGCCCGGTCCTGTGGAAATGTTCCACAAGACTGATGAACATTTCTAGAAGTGGATCTTCGATGTCCCATCGGTCTGTGCGAAAAAATATTTTTTCAATTCCCTCTTTTGGGAATTTGTCTTGGCGACACGTAATGGAAGTAGTGATCTGAATCCTTGGTCAATACAGATACTCATATCTGCACAGGTATAAACCTGCGGCGTGAACGTTTGTTTTGTCCATTCCTTTTGGTCAGTTGATGGTTCCAGAAAACTATGGTATCCAGTTTTGAGGAATCAATATGTGGAGATTACATGTGTGCAGTTGGACCCAGGAGACAAAGCATGACATACGTGTTTTGACGACTGTTGACTGAGACCAAACATAATCTTTAAGACCAAGCAAATGATATTATAATGTAGCTTATACAAATTGCTGCGGGTGACTGGACACAACAGCTGTATGAAACGTTTATGTTTTAAACATTTCTATAAAATGTAAATAATACGCTCTGAAAACGGAATGAGTGGTGTGACACACGCACACAAAAAAAAACACCTACTCGACTCTGGGTTCCTGGTCATCCTGCATCTCCCTGTTCCACATTCAACAATTTAAGAATCCCGAAAATATTCACTAGTGACAAATTATGGAGTAATGAGATATGCCAATTAATCCTAATTACTATTGATTTTTAATTATCCAAATGACCATATATCATTCATGAAATACAAAAATATAGATGTTTTCACATTTTTTCACCCCCACGTATACCTGTCAGTTGACCATTTGGGATATATTCGTTAATAGGATATAAATACGTGTAACAAACACATGATATAAAACTAATAGTTTACCAACCTGACTAATATGCATTTTCACCACTTCAATTCCTTTTCGATCTTCTGACAGAAAAACAAAGAAATCTTTCTTTTCACTAACATCTTTATGTACATCCATTTTTTTCTTTCTTCTTTCTTAAATATCTATTTCTTCAAATGCTTTATAGTTTAATTCAATACGAATTGTAAAAGCTGTTTCAAAACCTTGCGTTGTTTCGTCGAAAGTAACGTTGATGATGGCAACAACTTCAATAACATCGCTAACGTAATGATTGACGCCAATGACGTTATGAATGACGTCGTTTTAATGACGTTTACAGAGTATAAATGCAGTTAATTAAAATAAGAATCATATTTATTTAGTGCAAAGTTACATAACAAAGGCGACACAATATATTCTCTTGTTGTTGGCGTAATCTGGCCACAGCTTCTTAACATAAAAAGTATATTTGTAAGCAACAGATGACGAGCCCTGGTGACAGAGACTCGCACTGTTAGTTTAAAAATATAGAAACACAGTCAACCCTGGTGGAGGTAATTCCCCGCATTCCAGTCATTATCAAAAATGTGACTTGTAGACTTGTAATGGAACTATAGTAGAAAAGGAGTGCGCTGAAACGAGATAAAAACTTGGCTTGAATGACAAATACAATAATAAAAGCGGTGGGAAGTGTGGGTTTTTATTTTTTTTAAATGATGACAAGTGATGTAAATGATATATGCAGAAATCAAATGAAATATTTTCAGATGCAAGGTCACCGCTTGCGTTTACCAGGAGGAGGAAGTTAAAACAATGAACCTAACGGATAGTAATTGTATCATTTGAGATCAATTGGCAAAACGGATTATAATGCATTACAAGAAAGAATTCTACATTGTCCCTGTAAACGGTTTCAAACTTTAATGTCCGAAACTTATTACAGAGTACAAATGCAGTTAATTAAAATAAGAATGATATTTATTTAGTGCAAAGTTACATAATAAAAGCGACACAATATATTCTCTTGTTGTTGGCGTAATCTGGCCACAGCTTCTTAACATAAAAATTATATTTGTAAGCAACAGATGACGAGCCCTGGTGACAGAGACTCGCACTGTTAGTTTAAAAACATAGAAACACAGTCAACACTGGTGGAGGTAATTCCCCGCCACATGGCAAAGCCATACCGCCACCAGTATAACTATGAAGTGTGGCCATATCTTCAACAATTAGGATCAACATTAACATCAGTAAAAATAAACTGATGTATACCTTCAGTTAAAGCTCTAAGAAAAATATCATTGCCCTTGTTAGCTAGATGAACCCCATCGCAATAAAGGCTCGGAACGGACTCGTTTATATCTGTGTAGCGTAAATACTTCCCTCCTCGACTTAAAATGAATGAGGCAATGCCATTGTTGACCCTTTTCCTGGCATTTTCAAGAGCTTTGTGACAATTCTCATTTCTCCAATGAAGTCTTGGAAGTATCTGGGACCACACAATAATGGAATGGGGAAACAATTTGGTAATTTTAGATGAAGTCTGCTTAATTGCTAGCATTATTGAAATAGCTGTCTGCTGACCAGTAAATGAATTACTAACAGGTCTGGTGGATCTTGTATAGTGGCAAGATGTGTGAGCAAAGATAAAAGTTGTCGCCATACCAGAACACTTCTACTAACACCCCCCCCCCCCCCCCAACCCCCCCTGCCAAAATAATCTGAAACTCATAAATTTGCAAAAATGGGATATTACTAAACACAGTAATTACTTCAAAGGGCATCAGTATGTATTCTAATGTATGATTTAAAAGCGTCTGACTTCCACCTACCGAAATACTTAATCTTGTCATCTGCCATACCATTTTGAGATGTTGTGGTTGCTGCCCCAATGCGGAAAGAGTGACTCCTGTAATGTGATCTTTGCAAACCTAATGCACCAAGAGATTTCTTCAAAAAGGTAGAAAACTGATACCTAGTCAAAGGTAAGCTATTAAAATGGCAAAATAGATGCTTACAAAGCAGTGTTTTTCTAACATTTAAATATTGTAACATGCACTTTACTGGACATGTTTCTGTCCCTGTTTAAGGAATAAGTAGTTCTACACTCTTACCCAATTGGTCAGTTTTAGAAGACCTTAATAGAAACCTTTAGAGCTGAATTGTCTTTTTCAAAACCGACATCATCAATTTTGAGAGCATGACCTTCATTATCTAGATTGGAGACTACCAATTCCCCAACTCTAAAGAAGCCAAAAAATGCCATACAAAAAACAGCAGTTTCATATGCAGTGTAACAAATTGGGGGTAGGGTTGCATTTATCTGTCTAAGAAGGTCATGTGTTATAGGTAACCTACTGTCCACCCTTCTTTTTAACTTAAGGAAGCCCTTTAGCATTTTCGATACTAAAAAGTTGTTAGTAGTGTCTGACAGGCCTTTTATTTTACAGCAAAATGAAAAACCTGATATGTATGACATGGCAGTACTGTGTGATAAATCTCTTAAAGATATAAATGTTATGAATTCCATAATAACTCCAACAGGTGGAGGCCAAATATTTGGATGGGAGTAAGCCAATCTAAATTCTTCAAATAGTTTACTTGCAGATTGATATGAAGCCTTGGTACTCGATGTGATACCATTACTAACTAATGTGTTGACTTGAGACTTCAAATCAATGGATGAAACATAACTGGTATTGTCTCCCCAGTTGTGTTGGCTTCTGGTGCTACTTGTCTGAACCGCTGCCACTGACAACGAGAGAGAGAATCAGCTTCAACATTAGAGACACCCTCTACATGTATAGCTTTGTACTGAATATTACGATGCATGCATTTAAGTATCAAGGGTAGCAATAAATGCATAATACGTTTTGACTTCGAGGACTTTTGGTTAATAATAGCTACCAATGCCTGATTATAAACATGTAATATTATTTCCTGTTTCTTAATTGGCATGACCAAATACACAAGGCCAGAACAATGGGGACCAATTCCAACACAGTTATGTCATCAAATAAAATGGTATCTACCCATTCTACAGGCCAAGGGTAAAACACCCATTTGCTGCCAAAAACAGCTGCACAACTCGGGCTAGGGGAACTTGCACTGTCTGTAAAGAGATTAAGTGTTTCACTGTCTTCCCAGTGCAACTCCGGGAAGCTGCAAAAAACATTAAAATGCTGAAGAAACGAGAGCCACAAAAAAGCATCAGCTCTCATTGATAATGATACTCTCAAATGATGAAAGGGTTTAGCTAAACCAGACATTGCATCATAAAAACGTCTATTAAATGCTCGAGCCACTGGTATAGCCCGGGAACAACAGTTTAGTAGCCCAACAATTGATTGTAATTCTTTAAGTGTAACCGTTTTCTTATTAAGCAAGGATGTTAAAGAAGACCTTATTTTTTTAAATTTATCAATAGGTATTTTGATTCCAGTTCCAGGCCTAGGAAAACCAGTATAACAGTAGGACCAACAGTTTTTCCTTCAGCCAAGGGACGCCCAATAATGAACACAACATAGTCTGTGCACACATAACAGACTGTTTCTCTCCAAGAAATATAAAATCATCCAGATAATGATGTAAACAATAACTTGGATTTAAGCGTTTGAAAAGCCATTCAATGAATGAAGCAAATTTTTCCCATGAGGCACAAGACAGTGCACAACCGATTGGCACCATTTTGTCTACAAAGTAATGTCCATTGAGATGAAAACCTAGCAAGCAAAAATGTTTTCGACGAACTGGCAGCAGTCGAAAAGCATTTTTTACATCCAGTTTACCCATAAGGCACCCATTACCAAAATTTTGAATTTAATGTATGACTTCATCCATAGATGTATAATGGACTGAACATAAGTCAGGATCAATATAGTCATTAATGCTAGAACCCGAGGGATAGGATAAATGCTGAATTAATCTCAAGGTTCCATCCTTCTTGGGAACCAAACCTATGGGAGATAGAACAAGATTGTCTAAAGGGCATGACTTGAATGGGCCTGCAATTCTGCCTAAAGCTACCTTCTTCATTACATTCTCAAGGGCAGCTTCGGGATTCTGTCTAACTGATGGACCAAGTGATAACAAATCAGTGTTGCTGCAGCAAAGGTCTTATGGAGAAACTTGATTGTGTTGCTGAACTGCCACTGCTGTTTGCAGTTCTGAAAGTAGAACTTTGATTGCCACTGCTACCTGACTACACAATTTCATAGCATGTCTTCCCCCACATTGAATGCATTTGTGTGCAAAATTACAGCTTCCTTTGTAGTTGAAATCAAAACATTTGCCTACATCATTATTTAGTAATTCTGGCTTAGGCCTACACATAAACAAAAGCCAAAGCTCTTGATCAACAACATCCCATGACATATTTGACCACATAATATTTTTTTTAACCTAAACTGTTCATCGTAAGACAACCAGCCATTAATATAATACTGTTTTGCGCCTAGTCTTATAGTATGCAAGTAGTTTAGCATATCTGGATATTGTTCCTTGTGAAATGCATCTGTCCAGGTATCAATATTAACAATGCGTTTGGTAGGTTTTGGTGTTATATTTATCTGTCCACTACCACCAAACACTGAGAATTTGCCCAGAGTTAGACGCGGGCAAAATTAAATGTGCTAAATTCACATATTCCCCGTTCCGAATTTTTTGCTTTTGGGCAGATGATAGAAATACTAGAAATACCCCTACTTGCAAGCTGAACCTTACTTATCTCAGAGCTGCATGATGCAACTGGTTTGGGGTCCTCATAGCTAGTAGTTAGTAGTTGGATAAGGGGCATTATCTTGGCCGCAACTTTCTCCACCACTTCCTGAAGTTGATATTCACTGAGTTTGACCGTCTTTTCCAACCCCTCAGCCTACGAACTTGGCATTTCATAATTTCTCGCTGATTTTTTCTTTGCCTTAGGAATTTTGTTACTCAGTTAAGGTCAAAATAAAAATGCAAGATTGAACGTGCTGGGTATCTAACATTATGTATTTCCATAACTTTTTATTTTTACCTCATTATACAACAGAGCTTACATTACAAAATGTCAAAACATTTCAATACTAACTTGTGATTACCAGCAAGGTATAATGAATACAATAATACATATGAAACAATGTGTAAAATATAGACAATACAAACAACATTCAGCTGGCGCCGAGAAAATTTCTCTTGGGCAGCCAAACAAACAACAATATTCAACACAAATGGGCCAATATCCCATCAGGTACATTCAGCTGGCGCCTATACAATTACTGGGCAGCCAGACAAGCAACACAGTGCAAATCACAAGTATTTAAGTACACAAAAGGCGCCGAGACTATTTCCCTTGGGCAGTCAAACATAAAACAATATTCCACACAAACGGTTTAATTTGCCATCAGGTACAAAATTCAGTGCAAAACTAACAAGAAACCAGCACAATTTCTCTTGGACAGCCAAGCAGTCTTCAAAAATGCATCAACATCAAATGGGCCAACCGCCCATCAAATTCAATATTAACAAACGGGGCAGGTTCGGTGTTCACAAAACACAAAACAGTATTGTACATTCATTTCTAGAAATAAAAACAAACCAAAAACATTTCGAGGCAACAATTGTTGACCGGGCAGCTCGCCAATTGACGAATATGAAATCATCGATTTGTGTCACAAAACGAACGTTTAACCAAAAAATTAGCAATACTGAAAGGTTATACCAGACCTTATTTTTTTTAAATGATGACAAGTGATGTTAAGGATATATGCAGAAATCAAATGAAATATTTTCAGATGCAAGGTCAACGCTTGCGTTTACTAGGAAGAGGAAGTTTAAACAATGAACCTAACGGATAAAAATTGTATCATTTGAGATCAATTGGCATAAAGGATTATCATGCATTACAAGAAAAAATTCTACATTGTCCCTGCAAACGGTTTCAAACTTTAATATCCGAAACTTATTATGTTCTATAATATTTGAACAACACTATCGTTGTTTTTTTTTTTTAAGTTTAAAACGTCAGATTAAGTTTTACGATTTACATGATGCAACATCTTTAAAAAGAGAGAATAAACGATAACTCTGTCTAGATATTGGTTTCGTGACAAAAGACCTGTAGTTTTCAAAACAAATCACATATGAAATAATTATTTTTAAGCTATTTACTTTACGTTTGTTTTCATAACATCTTGCTTATACACTGATGAAGCCTTTTGACGACAACGATTTGCATAATAATATGATAAAGAAAACTTCTAATTATTTTATTTTACTTAATTTATAATAATATATATAGATAATCTACAGTCATGTTTTTTACTAAATTCAAATTAAGTGAACGATTAAAGTAAACTGTTCGTTTTAAGTGTTATAGTATCAACCCGAATGGGTCATTAATTTCTGATATATACGCCAAGTTATATATTCATATCCTTCTTGCAAGGCAACCACTAGGCAGGCATTTGAGTTCCATTACAATCCGCCTCGATGAAGTCCGCCTCGGGAGCTATTGGGTTCCATCCCCGGCAGGGTCATACAAAACACTTGTAGTAACGATTTTCCCTCTTTGGAGCTTAAAGAACTTTTGAGATAGCATTACGACTGATTCGCTCGTTTCAGAATGAATGGTCTAGTAGTACTGGTAACGTACTCAGGAACCGCCGTTATACAACTGAAAACTGATAAAAGTTGCGACCATACAAACAAACCATTATTCAACTGTATTATTATTATTGTTGGACCACACATGATCTATAAGTCAATAAATGCTATAAAACAACATAGTTAACATAGTTTATAGACATACAGTATTTAACTAGCAAGAGGCTCACCAACCATTGATAGCAGAGTTAATCCCACTTTAACTGTTAGGATTATAACCTGCTCGTTCACAGCGGTTTCCTCGATTGTATGATGAAATGGATCGAGTGTCCGTATCGGCAAGAGCTGAACATGGTTTGTTGACTTTTCGAATAACAACAAATGAGTTCAAAGCAGTAGTGTTGATCTTCCTCTGAAACACTCAACGTTGTTGGGATGGCATAACGACTGATGCACCGATGTCCGGATAAACGAGGAAACCGAATTGTTATTATTGAAAAACTTTTTTCTAATGGCATCTCAACCCAAACCAGAGATTTATCAAATTATTACACATTATCTTAGTTTCGTCAAATATCATGGCCGCCATTTGGTGAGGACATCTTCGTCTTATATGGCCATATTGCAAACTATAACAGTCTTCTACTAAGATCATCGATTTCATGTTTAATTAGTAGAAACAACAAAGCCGCTAGGGGACGTAACTGTTTCGCAATGTAATGGCTATTGACAGAACTTCAAATGTTCCGTTATAAAACATGATGGCCCATTATTTAAGTTATTTTGTATAAATATTCCATGGGTGAATCTCTATCAGATTGCATCACGCAATGTTGATTGGTAGCATAAAATGGCTTCCCAGTGGCGAGGCTGTTTGACCCTTAATCCATATGGCAAAGAAGGAAATAATTTTCACCTTTGAACAGATTTGCAATTTTAAAATCACTTTATAGAAATGTTCCTTATGTTACCCTTACTAGAGACCTGTCGGTTGGTCCAAAATAATGTCGGCTTGTATATCGTGCTAGTTTAACAGTTTTAAATGTAAATATGTATGTGGCCTATTGTATCACGTTAAAGTGCATTGAACTGTAAAACTTTGACAAGTTAGTTTATTGGTTACACACAGAAGTCGACGATGCTGTGCATTGTATGCTACTGATCACACTACAGACACATGTTCCCGTGAATGGGAAAATGTACAAGTTGACTTTTGTGAACAAAATATATCAAGGTCAGCCTGTACACATACAAAGTCTGATCAAGACAAACACTGTTCACATATTACTAACTTCAGATTGTAAGACGTTTCTGTCAACTTGTGTAGATTCTGATAAGACTGTGCAGGTGGACACGATTATCTGAACTTTCATTGCTCAGAAATGAGAACTGGTTACTTCTGGCGCACGCTCATTTTTTAAAGCCTCCAGCTATATTGAACAGTCTAGACTGTCAGTACATGTCTGTGTGACAAAATTGAGAAACGGCGTTCGAGCAACAATGAATAAAAAGTGGGCGGTAAAAGAAGACGACATTAATATATATTCCTTGCTGCACACGAGTCAGATATAGAAACAAAAGAGTTATCTGAGTAGACATATTGCGGCAAATCAACTGAAACTGCTTATAATGAACAATTTCTGCTTTTGCCACAATGTTATAATCTCTAATCAATTATTATACTTTCATGTACATGGATTTTTCAAAATGTTGCCAAGATGTTTTCAAAATCGTTTGCTTTTGATTTGTAGTTTGTTGATAAGAGTTAACGAGCTGAAGCAGCGTTACGTCTTCAAGGTTAATGACTTCGTATCATATCCGGCGAATGATTAACTCCTCTCATCCAGCTCAGCCTGAAACCTTGAAAACACGATCAATTTAAGTTAGTCACCTACCGTGGGCTAATATGGGAAGGTTGTTTAGCCTACGTTGATCATTTAAGTGTACTGTTAATGGAGGATACACAATATATGAAGAGAAATCGGCTTTGTTACATGTTCATCATCGCCCGTATGTTTATGGTATTCTAAAAGCGTTTATGTTCAGACGACAAGAAGAAAGGTTGCACGATGATGCTGGTAAAGTTTTGTATAATTAAAAGTACTTTGTGTGTTATTATACTTGCAAGGAACTATTGGTTCTACCGAAGTCAATGAAACTTTAGTTCTTACAAAGAAAAGGAAAAAATAAAATCATTATGATCCAGTTATCACTCAAATCTTTAATAGAAACTGATTTGCTAATTCTCTTTCGACATTGAAATTACTTGGTTAATGAAATCAAAAACGATTTCCAATGGTTAAATTTCTTGATAACATACAGGCAATGTTTTTTTCTTATACTGGGATAACGGTTGTATTAGTATTTTAGGGGGGTATTGTTAAAGCCGTTTTCAACAATATTCCAGTGGCTACAATCCCACATAGACTCTCAGCCATTTTTGTTGACGAATGGACAAAAAATAACACAAGGACTTGGGTGAAGATATATTGGCCGAGATGCCAGAGCAACCGCAATAAGTTATATACCGGTTGGATTACTAATGAATAAAGCGTGTACAGAGTACACTCATCGGACGAGGGATGATCGCATAAGAAAGCGTATGCCATGCCTCGACAGACCATCATTTCGTGAAGAATTCTGTTCGTGGTAACTAAGTAGCCATGGCAGCTGCCCTAGGTCGCCGAGTCAAATGTATGAAACTCGTCCGAGCTCTGTTGACTTTCAATCTCTGTATGGACTATGAGCGAATTCAACCTACAAAACGTGTTATGACGCCATTTCGTACACTTAGTAGGCTATTTATAGTAACTGTGGCATTGATATTTGACCTTTGACGGTGTAAGGCGAAGTGCCCAAGCTCCCTTGACACTGACCCTCTCCATGAAGAATGAAAAATGAAAAATGTCCGTAAAAAAAGTACCAAAGCGACGGCACTGTTTAATTCAGAAGTATTAGAACAATAGTTCTGTGACATTAACCGTTGCCTTAGTTCGTGAGAAACGGTCTTCCATGCTCCATAGAAAGTGCATCTTATGACGTTTTAAAGAATTATTATTGAAATGCAACTATGCTGTCATTTTGTAATGATGTCATTTTTTAAAATAGATAGATTATATCCTTTGTGAACTTGACCTTTGACATAGGCCGGTACCACGTGGGTTCGTCTAGGCTCCTTGGGCATCTATATGAAGAATGAATGTATTTCAAAATTCATGATTTCAGTTATATCACGGTGACAGTTCACATATTCATGATCCCTGGATAAACAAACCAGTACTAGGCTAGAAAATGTGCCTTTACCATGGGCACACCACCATGACCGTCGTGCTGCGACTGGGGATCGAACCCGGGAAGCCCGGTTTCAAATCCCCGACGCTAACCACGGTGGATTGCAAAGGACCGGATAATGTTTCTGGTAAGTGATATACTTTATATTTCTTAATATGATTAATGTTAATCTCACCATATGATCCTAAGTCTTTAAAGACGATCGCGACAGTTTCGGTTTATAGTTTTTTCATTAGCCAAGTTGGAGGAAAATCGACCACAGGGCATTTCCCACCAATGTAGATCTAGATAAACCTACACGTATGTGTAGTTTGATCGAACTCTGCACTTTACAGCAGAATGCTTTGGATACGTCTAGGACGAATAATGGAAAATAATCTATAAATTCTAGTATAATTCTTGAATAGACTTGAACCCATTGAAGCACAATAACAAATTGAATATTAAGAGCAATTTCTCTTTTTCTAACGATGATATTAATACGTTATACTTTCACTTTAAAATATACTGAAGTTTCGTACATCATACATAAGCATGGTGTTCGTATCGGATACACGGCGGGAACTTTCAAACACTAAATAACAAGACAAATAAACCTAAACATACTAGACGTTAAAAAGGTTTACTTCATAAAGTTCCAATAAGGCTGCGATAACTCATCGGTATCGACCTTTATTAACGGCCAAAAATCTAATGGATCTTCCTTTCAATATGATCATTATATGGTAAAATGTCATCGTGCTTCTAAATTGATAAACGGATTACTTTCTGAAACTTTACTGTCTACAGGTAGAAAAGTAAACGATATTAAAGGAAATATGTATATATTTATATAAATTAAATGTCCTAAGTTTTGTCAATCGTCTATTTAGGGATATATATCAATATTTCGCTTTAATGTCCAATGAATAAGGAGTGTCTGATTTACTGATACAATATATGCAAAATACATTCAATGTTGCCAAAATGCACAGACAGGAATTTTTAATAGTAATAAGACAAACTATTGCTAATAGCAACATGTCAGTTTATGCCTAGTATAGTTTATGAATGTAAATGTGATATATATGTTCTTTTAATATGAGTTGCAATAAAAAAATTGTCAGAATAATATGCGTGTATTTGAAAGCTTCAATGCAGATAACAACAATTGTTGTCTAGTCAAATGACCTTGCAATTGAAACCAGACCTGTAATTACTGCAGTAGTAGACATTCGTATAGATTCGTATAGATCTGAGTACTGCCTATAACAGGTTATTTAAGATTGACCTTTGCGTCAGCCTATCAAATGTTTGCTTACAAAAACGTAAAGTATCAACATGGGGGACAACCCATACACATACATTAGATAAAGAAGAGGCGATGAACGAGTGTTCAATTCGAGACGACTTTGTGTGCGTTGACGTCAGGTCTAATATACGCACAGTATGTTGGTCTGATTCGATTGATAATCTTTTTATTTACACATTTTCCTATCGTTCAATTTACAAGGAGAATATCAAAACTTTAAGGGGATTTTGTGCATTTTCCCAATAACATAGAGTGCCTTGTTATAAACGTTTCGCCACATACCAGGTTTCGTATACCAATTATTTGGTTTGTTGGATCCCAATCACATTACGCATAGATACCATATCTATGCATGTCGTAATCATAATGCACCATAATCATACATTCTTTGTCTAGACAGTTGGGTTCCTGTAAAACAAAATCTGCAATCAGACGTCTGGAATAGAAGAGCTCCCGCTCAATAATCATTACTTATTACTCTTTATAAACGAATTCTGATATATTGTATGATAGGTGCATAATTTTATATATGTATTGAAGATCTATAGCTTTTTACTAAATTCCATTAATTATGTTTACGTTTGTTTCTTGACCATTTATCACCATGTGTGAATGGAAACAATTTGCAAACAAAAGCTTGAAACTTTTAAAACCGTCTTACATATGTGATTTTCTTTAGTACAACACCATAGTCAACTTAATTGGGAATTGAAAACATAAACAAAATGTCAATTTTCTAATGATCTGACTATGTTTGCCTTCTGATATATGTATAATTCATATCATTTAATACTTTGTTTGTAATGTTTTGCCCACTTGACTCTATTTTATTCCATGTTTATAAAGTCTGACGCAAATATCTCACCGAATTGAAATTCGCAATACTGATAGGTATCAAATTAATGATGGAGTTATAATATGATTTGAGAACGTGTAGAGAATTACTGAACAGTTTCTGATCTAATTGTTGATGGTGTCTGTTATATGTCTTAGAATCTCTTATCTTTCTGACAGTTAGAAAAATATATTTTCTCTGCGTTTCAAGGCCTGACTAATTATATGATTCAAATATCTTGTAAGCAATATTGTAACGGCCCCATTTCGCTTTCCAAGACAAGTTTGTAATTTCCTTTCTCAGCAGACGAAAACATTTCTTATATTTAAAGTGCGGTGTTATTAATCTATCCTGTTCTTAGGCAGGACACAAACAATTGGTCGAATTACAATATGTACATGTGTATGCATATATTCAGTACGTCTGGCCGATGTAGAGTCTTGTTTTTTAATTCTGTTTCGTGTTTCACCGCCTCGGTGTGGGAGGTCGCGGGTTCGATCCCCTGCTGGGTCATACCAAAGATGTTATAAATGGTAGTGATGGCTGGACTCCTTTGTGCTCAGAGTTGCGGGGTTAGCATAACGACTGACTGAATGGTGCCAGAATAAATGGACATTATAACTGGCACCTTACCAAGGAAAAACCGAGATATAACTGAACAATTGTTGAAAGCGGCGTAAAGCTCCAAACAATCAATCAATCATTTGTTTTGTATTTGTACAACTATGCACAAATCACGATAGTAAATGAGTAAAATTTAATAAAATAACGAATCATAAGTTTAGTAGGTGCAATGTCAAACAAATAGTAGTACATGCATATATGCTATAAAGGTTTTATTACTCAACTCAACTCAAATAAATTGTATTAGGTATTTGGCACATTAACATGCAATTGGCTATAAACAATTGATACATGAAAATATGACAATGATAAATATTTACATACTGTACGTACATAAATCAAAATATATACATATACTGTTGAAAAATGCATTAAATTATAGTTAGACGATATTTCTTTCTAAACTTAAATACCTCTTTTCTTTTCCAAAGCTTCTTTCATAAATGTTGCCGTATTGTCTTCCGTTTTTCTTCTTTTTTATACTTATGTTGATCAATTTAGTAACAGTTGGACAAGTTATGGATAAAAATGTTCGTCTTGCAAGTTTGGGTATTAAGCCTTCTCTAAATACAGAGACTTCCTTGTTGTGTGTGGGTTGAAAGCGATCATGACACTCCGCTTTGAATAATTTAAAGTTAAATTTGCGATAAACTATTGGGTTTCACTTCAAGTTTTGTGAAGGACATTTTGACATTTATGTGGACGGTGACGTATCTGATGTGAATGTGTTGATTTACAAGCTTGCATGTGTCTTCAGTGCTCGCAGAACCGCACGTTTATTCGCATGCGTTTTCGAAGAACGCTTGTTCGCACTAGTACATGCAGTATCGCATTAATCTTCATTCCACACATGCAGGCGCGCATGAGTCTCCAGTAAACACATGCTCGTATGCGTCTTCATTGCGTGCTGGCGGGGATGAGTCTTCAGTGCACGCAGACTCGGAGGCTCCATGTGTATTCACTACACGCGGGCTGGTATGAGTCTTCCATGCATGTAGGCTCGTATGAGTCCTCACTGAACGCAGGCTGGTAAGCGTCTTCACTGCACTCACGCTGTTATGAGTCTTCACTGCACGCAGGCTGTTATGAGTCTTCAATGCACGCGGGCTCAATCAGTCTTCACTGCACGCAGGCTGGTATGAGACTTCACTGCACGCAGGCTGGTATGAGTCTTTACTGCACGCAGGCGTGTATGAGTCTTCACTGCACGCAGCTTGCTTGCATGAGTCTTCACTGCACGCAGGCTTGTATGAGTCTTCACTGTACGCATGCTGGTATGAGACTTCACTGCACACATCCTCGCAGGCTCAATGAGTCATCACTACACGCGGGCTGGTATGAGTCTTCACTGCACGGAGACTGGTATGAGTATTCACAGCACGCGGGCTGGTATGAGTCTTCACTGCACGCAGGCTGGTATGAGTCATCACTACACGAAGGCTGGTATAAGTCTTCACTACACGCGGGCTGGTATGAGTCTTCACTGCACGCAGGCTGGTATGTGTCTTCACTGCACGTAGGCTGTTATAAGTCTTCACTGCACGCATGCTGTTATGAGTCTTCACTGCACGCAGGCTGGTATGAGTCTTAACTACACGCAGGCTTGCATGAGTCTTCACTGCACGCAGGCTGGTATGAGTCTTCACTGCACGCAGGCTATTATGAGTCTTCACTGCACGCACGCTGGTATGAGTCTTCACTGAACGCAGGCTGTTATGAGTTCAATGCACGCGGGATGGTATGAGTATTCACTGCACTAAGGCTGGTATGAGTCTTCACTGCACGCAGGCTGTTATGAGTCTTCACTGCACGCGGGATGGTATGAGTCTTCACTGCACGCAGGCTGGTATGAGTCTTCACTGCACGCAGGCTGGTATGAGTCTTCACTACATGCATGATGGTATGAGACGTCACTGCACGCAGGCTGGTAGGAGTCTTCACTGCACGCAGGCTGGTATGAGTCTTCACTGCACGCAGGCTGGTATGAGTCTTCACTGCGCACAGGCTGTTATGAGTCTTCACTACATGCATGATGGTATGAGACGTCACTGCACGCAGGCTGGTATGAGTCTTCACTGCACGCAGGCTGCTATGAGTCTTCACTGCACGCAGGCTGTTATGAGTCTTCACTACATGCATGATGATATGAGACGTCACTGCACCCAGGCTGGTATGAGTCTTCACTGCACACAGGCTGGTATGAGTCTTCACTGCACGCGGGATGGTATGAGTCTTCACTGCACGCAGGCTGGTATGAGTCTTCACTGCACGCGGGATGGTATGAGTCTTCACTGCACGCAGGCTGGTATGAGTCTTCACTGCACGCGGGATGGTATGAGTCTTCACTGCACGCAGGCTGGTATGAGTCTTCACTGTACGCAGGCTCCATGAGTCATCACTGCACGCAGGCTGGTATGCGTCTTCACTGCACTCACGCTGGTATGAGTATTTACTGCACACAGTCTTGTATGAGTCTTCACTGCACGCAGGCTGTTATGAGTCTTCACTACATGCATGATGGTATGAGACGTCACTGCACCCAGGCTGGAATGAGTCTTCACTGCACGCAGGCTGTTATGAGTCTTCACTGCATGCATGATGGTATGAGACGTCACTGCACCCAGGCTGGTATGAGTCTTCACTGCTTGCTGGCTGGTATGAGTCTTCACTGCACGCGGGATGGTATGAGTCTTCACTGCACGCAGGCTGGTATGAGTCTTCACTGCACGCGGTATGGTATGAGTCTTCACTGCACGCAGGCTGGTATGAGTCTTCACTGCACGCAGGCTGGTATGAGTCTTCACTGCACGCAGGCTGGTATGAGTCTTCACTGTACGCAGGCTCCATGAGTCATCACTGTACGCAGGCTGGTATGCGTCTTCACTGCACTCACGCTGGTATGAGTATTTAATGCACACAGTCTTGTATGAGTCTTCACTGCACGCTGGCTGGTATGAGTTTTCCTTGCAGGCAGGCTCGCAGGCTCTACAAGTCATCACTGCACGTTGGCTGGTATGATTCTTCAGTGACGCAGGCTCCCATGCTCCGTGAGTCTTCAGTGCGTGCTGGCTCGTATGAGTCTTCACTGCACACAGGCTTGTATGAGTCTTCACTGCACGCAGGCTCCATGAGTCTTCAATGCACGTAGGCTGGAATGAGTCTTCACTGCACGCAGGCTGGTATGTGTTTTCACTAAACGCAGGCTCGCATGAGTCTTCACTGCTCGCTGACTGGTATGAGTCTTCACTGTACGCAGGCTCCATGAGTCATCACTGCACGCGGGCTGGTATGCGTCTTCACTGCACTCACGCTGGTATGAGTCTTCACTGCACGCAGGCTGTTATGAGTCTTCACTGCACGCAGGCTGTTATGAGTCTTCACTGCACGCAGGCTGGTATGAGTCTTAACTACACGCAGGCTTGCATGAGTCTTCACTGCACGCGGGCTGGTATGAGTCTTCACTGCACGCAGGCTATTATGAGTCTTCACTGCACGCACGCTGGTATGAGTCTTCACTGCACGCAGGCTATTATGAGTCTTCACTGCACGCACGCTGGTATGAGTCTTCACTGAACGCAGGCTGTTATGAGTCTTCATTGCACGCGGGATGGTATGATTCTTCACTGCACTAAGGCTGGTATGAGTCTTCACTGCACGCAGGCTGTTATGAGTCTTCACTGCACGCGGGATGGTATGAGTCTTCACTGCACGCAGGCTGGTATGAGTCTTCACTGCACGCAGGCTGGTATGAGTCTTCACTACATGCATGATGGTATGAGACGTCACTGCACGCAGGCTGGTATGAGTCTTCACTGCACGCAGGCTGGTATGAGTCTTCACTGCACGCAGGCTGTTGTGAGTCTTCACTACATGCATGATGGTATGAGACGTCACTGCACGCAGGCTGGTATGAGTCTTCACTGCACGCAGGCTGGTATGAGTCTTCACTGCACACAGGCTGTTATGAGTCTTCACTACATGCATGATGGTATGAGACGTCATTGCACCCAGGCTGGTATGAGTCTTCACTGCACGCAGGCTGGTATGAGTCTTCACTGCACGCGGGATGGTATGAGTCTTCAATGCACGCATGCTGGTATGAGTCTTCACTGCACGCGGGATGGTATGAGTCTTCACTGCACGCAGGCTGGTATGAGTCTTCACTGCACGCAGGCTGGTATGAGTCTTCACTGCACGCAGGCTGGTTTGAGTCTTCACTGTACGCAGGCTCCATGAGTCATCACTGCACGCAGGCTGGTATGTGTCTTCACTGCACGCAGGCTGGTATGAGTATTCACTGTACGCAGGCTCAATGAGTCTTCACTGCACGCAGGCTGTTATGAGTCTTTACTGCACAAAGGCTGGTATGAGTCTTCACTGGACGCAGACTTGTATCAGTCTTCACTGAACGCAAGCTGGTATGAGTATTCACTGCACGCAAGCTGGTATGAGTCTTCACTGCACGCAGGCTAGTATGATTCTTCATTGCACGCAGGCTGGTATGAGTCTTCACTGCACACAGGCTGGAATGAGTATTCACTGCACGCAGGCTGGTATGAGTCTTCACTGCACACAGGATCCATGTGTATTCACTGCTCGCAGGCTGGTAAGCGTCTTCACTGCACTCACGCTGGTATGAGTATTCACTGCACGCTGGCTTGTATGAGTATTCAGTGCACGCAGGCTTGTATGAGTATTCAGTGCACGCAGGCTTGTATGAATATTCAGTGCACGCAGGCTTGTATTAGTATTCAGTGCACGCAGGCTCGCAGGCTCCATGAGTCTTCACTGCACGCAGGCTGATATGAGTCTTCACTACACGCAGGCTTGTATGAGTCTTCACTGCAAGCAGGCTGGTATGCGTCTTCACTGCACTCACGCTGGTATGAGTTTTCACTGCACGCTGGCTTGTACGAGTCTTCACTGCACGCTGGCTGGTATGAGTCTTCACTGTACGCAGGCTCGTATGAGTCTTCACTACACGCAGGCTGGTATAAGTATTCACTACACGCAGGCTCGTATGAGTCTTCACTCCATGCATGCTGGTATGAGACTTTACTGTACGCTGGTTGGTATGAGTCATCACTACACGCATGCTGGTATGAGACTTCACTGCACGCAGGCTCGCAGGCTCGCAGGCTCAATGAGTCTTTACTGCACGGAGGCGGGTATGAGTATTCACTGCACGCAGAATGTTATGAATCTTCACTACATGCAGGCTGATATGAATATTCACTGCTCGCAGGCTGGTATGAGTCCTTACTGCATGCAGGCTGGTATGAGTCTTTACTGCACGCTGGCTCGCATGAGTCTTTACTGCACGCTGGCTCGTATGAGTCTTCACTGCACGCAGGCTCTGATGGGTCTTCAGTACACGCAGGCTGGTATGAATCTTCACTGCACGCTGGCTGGTATGAGTCTTCAATACACGCAGGCTCGTATGAGTCTTCACTGCACGCAGGCTGGTATGAATCTTCACTGCACGCAGGGTCGTAGGCTCCATGAGTCTTCACTACACGCAGGCTGGTGTGAGTCTTCACTACAAAGTAGGATGGTATGAGTCTTCACTGTTCGCTGACTGATATGAGTCATCACTACACGCAGGCTGGTATGAGTCTTAACTGCACGCAGGCTGGTATGAGTCTTAACTGCACGCAGGCTGGTATGAATCTTCACTGCACGCAGGCTCGCAGGCTCCATGAGTTATCACTGCACGCAGGCTGGTATGAGTCTTCACTGCACGCAGGCTCGTATGATTCTTCACTGCACGCAGGCTGGTATCAGTTTTCACTGCACGCAGGCTGGTATGAGTCTTCACTGCACGCAGGCTCGTATGATTCTTTACTGCACGCAGGCTGGTATCAGTTTTCACTGCACACAGGCTGGTATGAGTCTTCACTGCACGCAGGTTCCATGTGTATTCACTACACGCATAATGTATGAGTCTTCACTGCACGCAGGCTCCATGTGTTTTCACTGCACGCATATTGTATGAGTCTTCACTGCACGCAGGCTCCATGTGTATTCACTGCACGCAGAATGTATTAGTATTCACTGCACGTACACAGGCTGGTATGAGTCTTCACTGCACGCAGGCTCTATGAGTCTTCACTGCACGCAGGCTCCATGTGTATTCACTGCACGCATAATGTATTAGTATTCACTGCACGTACACAGTCTGGTATGAGTTTTCACTGTACGCTGACTGGTATGATTCTCCACTGCACGCTGGCTGGTATAAGTATTTATTGCACGCTAGCTCGTATGAATCTTCACTGCACGCTGACTGGTGTGAGTCTTCATTGCACCCTGACTTGCATGAGTCTTCAGTGAACACAGATTTGCATGAATCTTAACTGTACGCAGGTTCGTATGATTATTAGCGAAACGCAGATGCATAACGATCATACATCGCTAGATGCGCTCTTATTATACACTGCAATCCGATGCAATACTGGAAAAGCCAACGACAATTAACACTCAACGATGACGCCATTTTCAATATAGACGTAAACACATAGTTTGAACCCATAGTGTTACGTATTGAACATTGCATGGTTCATACAGAGTTCATTTTAATAATATCAGGAACATATTTAAATCGATCAATTTTAAAAGGTGATGTTTATTTTATGTCGGATATAAAAACATTAGGTTCCATTCCACTATGTTTGTACTTGGGCGAGTACATTGTAAATACATAAGTAAATGCATAAGAACATGTTTTAAGTGTTAGTTTTTCAAAATTGTCTTTTATTATCACGTTTAAATAATTTAATATTTTATCAAACTCTTATCAACGGATCCACTTCTATAAATGAAATCATCGTCATACAAATATTAATATATTTAAGATAGACACATGTAGCTTCATAAGGAAAACTATATTTTAATCAATTATGTTTACTATCTCGGCGTCAATGGCAATATTGAAGTTTTTGCAAACTATACAGATTATTGTGGGTCAGCTCGTAATAAATGTAAAAGATACTTATCAAAATACTCCAAAACTATCATTAATTACATGTTAAAAAGAATTGTCCGATTTTGAACATCGAATAATGTACTTTAAGGAAATCGGCGATGAGAGAATAAAATATTTCCGCCTGTCTACTGAATGGTGAGACTGCATAGTGATTTCGACATTTGATTTATGACAGAGTTAACATATCAAGCTTATTGTCGAATATGAAATACGCCCACATAAATAGTCTAGTAGGGTTTGATTAGGGCCAAGTATTTAAAGGTATAAACTTAGCTAAACAAAATTTAAATTTCAGTTCAAGGTTAACAATATAATACATCAAAACGCGACAGTTAGCAATAAACATTCAATTTCGGATGAATGTTAATTTTTAGTTTATTTCGCTTGGCTCTTACGAGAGTATTAAAACGACGTTTGCTTTCCTAGAAATATATTAATTGTTGAAGAGCTTTCACTGATGTGCCTTTTATGATCTATATGTACTTGAACAATGATGAAAGATGAATAGTGCTTTACAGAAGACGGGGTAAATAGAATAACGACTTATTAAAAAATAACCTTTACTCAGATGGTTTAGTCTTTGCAATAACTATTAGGAAAATCTTTAAAAGACAATGACGTACATCAAAACCGTGCACCTGTATGTCGACATGTACATGTATATATACATACTTGCAGTACTAATTGCGCACCACGATAAATATCAAAATTATACAATATTAGCTTATATGCTTTCATCCATCGTCACATCCACTCATCCTCTTACACTTTAAATGCAATTGTACGCATATATGGTATGATATTAGATACATTGTTATTGTTTCATGTTTCTTCGTTATTTTAGTATTTAGTATTTGTTCCTTCGGTTAAAAATGTATATGGTACTCCTCATATGAAAAACACGACACAGACAATACGAATAGTGATCAGAATGTCTGGTTTGCTTAAACAATCAGGTGTAATTGAAAATGGATATATTCATTCTTATTTACATATTATATTATGTTTTGATGAATGAATCAAAATAAATTCTTTCTTTTTTAATCGTGACATTGACCTAGCGCATTGTAATATAATTCAATTTGTCGTTGCCATTGCTAAATCGTCCTCAGGCAATATTTCGAAAAAGTATGCATGCCTACATCACATTGTTGTAAAATTAATGTGAATATCCATTGGAAAACTTACAGATAAATGCTTCCTGAATAGTCATAAAACCTATGTGCAATTTTAACTCGCGATTTAATGTCGATTATAAAGTATTAACTGTTTTGTAGTAGCACAGACTAAAAGTTCTGCCTTCGCGTTAATTCGATAAATCATTTGATATTTTATTTCGCCGAATCATGATGTCAATGCAATTTACATCCGCCCATTGCCCTTGCAATATTATCTGAAAAATGAATACAAAATATCAATTCCATAAAGTGGTTTCTGTACAAATATGCAGTAAATTTGCGGAATCTTTCATTATTTATGTGGCTATCAATCACATAGTTTGATATTGTGGGAAAATATGTTCTAATTACACCAGCGACGTAATTGCCCTCAGTGGAGATTCGGTGTATGGTTTTGCAGACGCTATTATCCTTATGTTTATGCATTGGATATTAAACGATGCACATACCTCTCACCATTTTGACTACGGACGAAAAAAGCTTAGAATAGATACTTATCTTTCTTAGTTTTCTCTTAACTTCTCAGTAACAGTGGGTCATTACAAACGATTTGTTGTAGTAAATAAGTTCTTCATTTTCTTCATGTTCATCTTCTCCTTCTTCCATTTCTTCTTCTGCTTCCTTCATAAGAAATGGATAACGTGCTCACACCTATTCATTTACCACTCACATCTACAAATACTCACGCGAATACTCTTCACATTGGTACGTGTGTTGATCAAGTTAGACATACCACACGAGTCTATTGGAAATGTCTTAATCAGTTACATGTATAGTAAACTTAATACAAACATGATGAGAGAGCACATTATGAGGGTCAATTATTTTTAAATGCTATTTAGCAGTTTGTTCTATGTGGTCTGTCAAGAAAATACATTAGTAGACGCAAAATTGTATCGAAACCTGCCCTTGAATTTACGATAACCGCAACTTTAATTGTACATATAGAACAACACAGTTGATTGAAAAACTTTATCAATAATAAGAAATATTAACACTCATTGTATGAATGAATACATGTAAAAGCCTATATTGTTTTCTTAACGCAAAATTAACGCAATAAATACTCATAACATTTCAGAGAGAGAGAGCGAGAGAGAGAGAGAGAGAGAGAGAAAGAGAGAGAGAGAGAGAGAGAGAGAGAGAGAGAGAGAGAGAGAGAGAGAGAGAGAGAGAGAGAGAGAGAGAGAGAGAGAGAGAGAGGAGACGAAGAGAGAAACAGAAAGACAAACAGACACACACACATAAACATAAAGAGAGACAGACAGAGAGACAGACAGACAGACAGAGAGACAGACACACACAGAGAGACAGAGAGAGAGAGAGAGAGAGAGAGAGAGAGAGAGAGAGAGAGAGAGAGAGAGAGAGAGAGAGAGAGAGAGAGAGACACAGAGAGAGACAGAGAGACAGAGAGAGAGACAGACAGACAGACAGAGAGACAGACAGACGGACAGACAGACAGACAGGGGAAAACAGAAAGACAGAGAGACACACACACGGGGAGACACACACACACACACACACACACACACACACACATAGACAGAACGAGGGACAGACAGAGGCACAGAGACAAAGATATCCATACAAGTAATAATGATGTCTGAAGTTGATTATTTGAAACATTTAAACCCGATGTACTTTTGGGGTTATTTAAAACATAACAGAACCAAGACACTCGTGTTTTAAAACAAGTATTTATGTTCCACTTTAAAAAGTTAGCAATACATCATTTACATTTGAAAATATTGAAGCTTAAGCCTTCTTCTAAATTAATGAGTTTGCTGATATTTCTTCCGAAGACAAACACTAAGATAAATGTATTACATTTCAAACACAATGGTGCAATTCCGGCAGTTCATCGAAGCTTGTGAAAGCTTACGGAAATTAACGGAATTGGACGAGCATTTTAGCGAAAGGCGTGATATATCTTCTTCTCATTTGTGTGATATATTAACTGTATCCTTGAATCCTGAGATTTCCCTGATGACTGTTTAGAAGGCGTTCGTTCTTTGCACAGAAAGACGATATAGATTACTTTACTTTAAGTGCTTTAAAAGCCTTTTATGCTGATATTATAATATGAGCCGTCCCGCGAAATAAAACATAATGGCCTCTGAGAAATGTATCGACCCGGATCAGTCTTCGAAGTCCGCGCAGACTGATCAGGCCGACACATTCCGTCTCAGGGGGATAGAGGTATAGAGTAATGATTCCTGAAACAGAAAATCCAGATGAGTCGAAAAGTGTATATCCTGGTAAGCCTGCGCGCCATGATAAGGCTGATCCGGGTAGATACTTTACGCAGAGTCCACAGTGTTGGTTTTATCGCGAGATGGCTCATTATATATAACCCTGGATATTATGTTGATATTGAACCGAACCTCATACCGTAAGTCTGTAATAAGAATATTATACTTGTTTGAAATGCATATGCTAGTAAGACAAAATTACATTGAGAATTACGTTCGCGCCAAAATGCCTGAATAGACGGACTTGGGCTTAGAAACGTTTAGTATTTATTAAGATTCGATATTTGTTATCACAGTTTTGAGTTTTTGTTATTTTATATTCCATTATCGTGTCTGAGATTTGTTTAAGCAACCACCCAGTAAATGCAACTTCATGGTAAAGTCAGTGTCAATAGGATTGCGTTTATCATCACCTCGCTCCGATTCGGCTTTTTAACGAGGTTATGACCCAAGATTGATTTAGAACACGTGCTCATGTCTCGACAACTTCTCGCCAATGTCTAGCTTTAAGTAGTGATGGACATTCTATATTAGTTATCTGCTTCTTGTCATTCGGCAATTTCAAAAGACTTTGTGGGAGTTTTCAATTCAATATAGGACTAGATGTCAGAACCTTTTCTGAGCTTTGGTATATTACATCCTTTTCGGGGAGCTTCATTTGATTTTACCGATTTTTAGATCCACTGACTGAAAGACTTGTACGTCGTCCGTCTGTCAACTGTTGGCTTCAAACGACTTCTCCTCTGTGATCACTAGGCCATTTGGGATAAACTTCACAGGTATCATACTTTCAATATTCTACCCTAAATTCCTTCAATCTTTATGGACCTATGCATAATTCTAGTTTTTACTTAGCAATTGAAAGAAAACAAATTTAAAATATTCTCCTGTCAAACTGGTTGTGCGGTTTCAAAAAATGTTGTGGAAATGTTCCTCGGGTAGGCCTTTATCAGATTTCTGCAGGTCATGCGCTGATTGGGAAAAAACATAATGGCTTCCAGGCTATGTTTTGTTTGTGTCATCGAGTCCATCGAGTCCATCTGATTATATTTACACAATAAAAGATACAGCGTATAATTACACTTCATGTACATGAAGAATTGTATCATTGATAAGTTGTTTAAAAGTATGTAATCATTTGAAAGCTACGTTTTTTAAGGCAGGATACAATTGAGATTATTTTTATTATATATATAATACTACCATTCATATAAAATCTGCAAATTTTCTATCTTTTCTGATGTGCCGACTTGCCTGAATAAAATTGAATTGAATATTTTGTCTATACGTTATATATAATGATGGTTCAACCGTTCTGTAATAAAGATGTATTATTTCTTCGTGTATTCCATCACTTGTTAGACATATTAGGACAGGCAATCTTAAGTATCTGTTAGGTTCTATTAAGTATCAATGTCTCGAGGTATTCAATATATATTGATAAACTGTTTTACAGTTCTTAACACTTTATGACAAAAGAATCTTGGTAAAGTGTCATAGGAAAACACCACAAGCATTTCTGAAAACTACTATCAATCCATTTAACATGGCTGCGTTATTAAACAAATAGTTATTTTTTTACCTTGACATTTGGCCTAATACTGCGAATTTCTTATAAATCGAATGAACAATTTGAATGCTGCAAGGTTCTCCTATCTGTTCTATAATGAAATAGGATAGTTGTCATTAAATGATAGACGCAAATATCAAAAGCTCGTTTTAACGTACAAAATTGTAAATGGTCTAACGCCAAACTATTTAGTCGACATATTTCCTTCTTCCGTAGCTGAGAGAACAGATTACCCATTACGTAATGCCCATGATATAGATATAGTTGCTCGTCGTACTGAAATACTTGCGATCAATCATTTTCTAGTGACTTGTTGAAAAGCTTGCATAAAGGTTTTGAGATGATATACATTGTTGATTTAAGCAATGTGTGGCTTATTTGGTCATGACCAATAGCTTTGTTAACATCTAAAGAATTAATAATACCTTCAACATCAGCAACAGAAATGTTAATATTAGAAAGACGTTTTTCTGTGTTATGGGTGAAAACGGGTAGAAATGCAACAGTATCATCTATCGTCAAAATAGAAGTAAAATATTCATTAAGACATTCAGCTTTTTCCTCGTTTGTAAAATGGAAAACATCTGAGTTATTTTCTATAGTTTTCAAAATTGGGATAGAATCTGATTTATTTTTGTTACTGATAAGACTTCGAAGGTGTTTCCAATACTTTTTAGGATTTTCAGAACGCGTGTTAATAAGAGACTCTTCAATTTTACTGAAATACCTTTGTTTAGCAAATTTCTTTAAATTATTTACCTTGTTTCTTAATTTCTTGTATTTTTCCCAATTTGCAAGACGTCTATGTTTAGTTGCAATGGACTTTTGTCTGTCACGTTGTCTACTTATACGTCTTATTTCAGAGTCATACCAAGGTCTGTTATTAGGTCGAATGGTAATTGTTTTAGATGGAATACATTGCGACATGAGATTCAAAATTATCGCGTTAAAACGATCACAACTTTCATTTACGTTTAATGTATCAATGAAATCCCAGTTTTGATTGTCAATTAGTCGATTTAGATCAGCAAAATTAGCTCTGTTATTAAGCCATACTTTACGTTTGGTACAAGAAATAAGTATATTGTCAAAATCAATTAGTACTAGAGTAGCTTTATGGTCACTTATATTGTTTGCTATGTCTAGTGTATCAGAGTTTGTGACACGAATTGAATTTGAAATTAATATTGGATCAAGTAATGTTGCTGAATTGTTAGAAATACGAGTGGGGGTTTTGATAAAATTACTAAGGTTGATAAGTGAAATAATATGATTTAAATGACGTTCATTTGGGTTAAGTAAATTTTGATTAAAATCCCCAACAATAATTATATTTGAACATGATTCGAAGGCTCTTTCAAGACTAATGTAAAATATATCCCAAAAAGCTACACATGTTCCAGGAGGTCTATATACAGTTCATAAGAGGAAGTTAGAGGATTTGTATTTGATTTCAACCCATATACATTGCACAGAGTTTAGTTCTAGATCTAATCTTCTTTCGGATGCGAGTTTATTAGACACATAAACCAATAGACCTCCGGAGTGTGGTGAAAGGTCACTTCTATACATAGTACTGTCATGCGATTCGATTTCGAGATTTTGATTTTGAATATTTGCATCAAGATGTGTTTCTGTAAAACATATAATGTCGAAATCCGAAAAATGTTCTGATATATAATCAATTTTGTTACGAATACTACGTATGTTTAATTGCATTATTGAAATACACCTATTAACATCTGGCTGAGGACCTGGATTGGTTTCAATATCTCCACAGAGTATCAATAGCAAAACATGCATCCATGTAAAGACCTGGGTAAAGACCTGGGTAAAACAGTATATATTAAAGCGACTGATCTCCAGATACCCAACTGTCGAAAATAAGTGTTATTTTTGTATTTGGGGCATTAAAATATGATAACTGACATATTACATACCCCTATAATCGGTGAGATTTTCTTGTTTTCGATACTTTTTCCATCGCAAATTCTACCCTGTCAGTAACGGGGTAAGTATTTTTAAATAGGAAACCCCTTCATCGGGACAATTGAAAACGACTCAAGTTCACTTTATTGATAAAAAACGATACATTTTCTACCCTGGTTTTACTTGGATAACATAAAGAATAACATTTAGGGCGAATTCGAGGTTTTCATTTTGTTTTGTTTTTCTCGTGCCATCTGGATTTCAGTCGCTTTAAGAGATACAATGAGCATATATAAAAATGTCAAAATCTGATGAGAAAGTTCGAACATCAAAAAAAGATATTAAACAAATCAGATGCATATAGTTTAAGAAAAGAATAGTGAAATCAATGTGAACTCAGATATATACAAGTTGGTTAAATAGGGATTTGATAAGTCAAAATCAATATAGAAGTGTATTTAACAGATCGATGCTCTTCCCTAGAGTTGTTTGTTTAGGACAAAAACAGTCGTATGAACATATATCAATCCGAGCGAAGATACGCCTGGGTAGTCTATAAACACAGTATTATCTGCACAATACAATACCTCAATAACATAAAATGTAACAATTTCACAATAAAACTATCATTAATATGCTACATTCATACAGACATGTTTCTAGTGTGAAATGTATACGCATTCAATACTGCACAGCAAGCCACCGTGTATATACAAACGGTAATGTACACACACATTTGTAGATGTGCATTTATCCAAGGATACACATATAAGCAGCCTACATCATCAGTCTTTACAAAATACAACAGTAAATGGATTTAATATATATATCGACCAGTACCGTTTCAGACAAAACCGCAATTCGTGCTGTCCAATCCGTCACAGCATTGTTAAAGCAAGACACATACTCTCGAATTATCTGTAACATGAAGCATGTGAAAAACAGTTAAGTGAAAGGTGGAGCTTATCATTGTCATACCATACAAGTCATATAATTTTATTTAAGTTTTTATTTTTTATTTAAATCATACTATTTTTACTTATTTGTTCTAAGAATGTTTTTTTTTTTAGATTAAAGTGGAAGAGTCTTAAATGGTACTTTTCATATATATGAAATACACATAAACAGAAATCTTAGATAAGACATGAACTAATTAAGTGACTTGTGCATTAAGTGCATGCAACTTGGTAAATGGGAAACTTTATTTTGTCTTCAGACTGTAATGAAATATTACAGAAACTATCATGGAGAAGGCCTATTGTACGGTTCATGACAAGCACTATGCGCTCTTTATAATCTTATCCCTCTGTAAATCACAAATGATTAATTCGTTTGATTATACAACGAATATAGTATGTTTTCAATAGGTTTGAGTCCATACTAGGATACTGTTTGACAATAATGCGAACTCTTCAAAACTACATTGAAAGTGCACATTATGATATACAAAAGAATTCTCTTGAAAATACAAAAGTGTTAGGGTGATGTCGTCATTACAATAGATGGATGCTATCCATTTGGACCTTGACCTTTGAGATAGGTCGGTGACACGCGAACTTGTCCGAGCTCGTTCAACATATGTATGACGAATGAAAGAATTTCATGTACATGCACAAAAGCTATAGTGATGACGTCGTTTCGTACGGACGGATAGTCAATGTTCAAAGTATTTTTCCAATTGTATGGGGTTACGGGGAGGGGGATGCAAAGAACCGGATATTTCTTTCAAAATATATAATTACTATTTCCTACTATGAGTTATGTAAATCCCTTCGAATGATGTTCAGTGTTTAATTATTTCCTACTTACAACTAATCTGCAGTAGAACGCTTTGGAAACGTCTGGGTCAAATAAAGGAAAACAGTCTATACAATAAAGTATAGTTATTGAATAGATTTGAACCCATTGCTGCAAAAAAGAAGTTTATTATTATGAGCAGTAACTCTTCAAAAAGTAACAGGCTGTTAGTATCGGACACACGGAGGGAACCACCAAAAACACAAAAATAAACCTAAATATACTTGACGTTTAAAATATTGGCTTCAAGATGCTTCAATCGAGCAGCAATACCTCAATCGGTGTAAAGCGGGCTTAACGACCTTTGATCGACGAACCCCAAATCAAAAGGGATCTTCTTTTAAATATGCTTAGTATACGTATGAGATGTCTCCGTGCTTCTAAAATAAATAAATATGTTACAGCATAGATTACAAAAATTAATATATACTGTAAAATGACCTTGCAACCTCATTTAAACCAGACCTTTGTTTCTCTGAACTAGCAGATGTTCGTATAGATATGAGTTCTGCCTATTTCAAGTTGTTTAAGATTGACATTTGTGTTAGCCTATTGAACGGCCGGACACAAACAAGTAAAGTATCAACATTGGAGAAAACCCATACAAATAAATTAGATAAAGAAGGGGCGATGACCGGGATAGTAAACACTGTGATAACTATATAACTGGTTGTATCATGCAATTCAATTGGACAGAAAAACGAGCACCTGATCAAGAATAGTTCAATGTTCATGGTCAATTTGAGACGACCTTTTAAGCCATGTCTAGGTCCAATATATGCACACAGTGCTTTAGTTTGATTCCAATGAGATGGCTGACCATGTTTTTTACTGATCTACCTTTTGTTCAATTAACACGGATATTACATGTTAAGGGGATTTGGGGCAACATTTTCAATAACATTAAGTGCCTTGTTATTAACATTTCTGCACGTACCATGTTTCGTATACCATTTATTTGGTCTGTTGGATCCCAATCTCATTACGCAGAGTTGAAATATAATAACATAATGCTCGTTTCGTGTTAAAGCAATCCGATATAAACCATAGCTATGCATGTCGAAATGTTCACAATATATCTTATATATCTGTCTGAACATTCTCTATATATATAAGTATTGAAATATGGTGGTCCCGAACAGACAGTTGTGTTCCTGTGTATTTGTGCTGCACTTAGAGGTCTGGAAAAGAAGACCTTCCACTCACCAAGTATTAATTATTACTCTTTATAAACGAATTCTGATATATTATATTTTATAGGTTTGTATGTATTATATTTTTTACTGCAATGCTCATTAATAACTTTATATATGTATTGAAGCTCTATAGCTTTTTACAACATTCCATGATTTGTGTATATGTTTGTTTCTTGACTATATCACAAGTTATACCATTTTGTAAACAAAAGCTTGAGACTTTTAAAACCGTCCTACATATCGAGGGCTTGGCGTGAAACAGTTGTATCTAAAATTGGTATTTTTTTACCAAGGTTAATCACCTCGCCATAAAGTCTTTATAAGCGTTAAATCACTTTTCTTGGTAAACAATGTAAATTTAGGTGCCATTGCTCGTTCTGAGCAATGGCACCTAAATTTGCATTGTTTACAAAATGGTCAAAATTGCCCATAAACCAGGGTTTTCAAAATAGGTTTTAAGTTACAACCGTTTCACGCCAAGCCCTCGATATGTAATGGTGTTGAGTACCACAACATAGTTAGATTGTCAATTGAGGATTGAAAAATAAACAAAATGTCTCATTTCTAAAGATCTGACTGTATTTGCCTTCTGATATACTATGTAAACTTCTTATCATTTACTACATTGTTTGTAATGCTTTCTCCACTTGATTCTATTCTATTCAATGTTTATTTAGTGTAACACAAACAGCTCATCGAATTGAAATTCGCAATATTGATATGTATCAAATTAGGGATGGAGTTATAATATGATTTGAGAACGTGTAGAGGAACACTGAAATATTTCTGATCTAATTTTTGATTGTGTCTGTTATATGTCTTTTAATCTCTTATCATTCTGACAGTTAGAAAAAAATATATTTTCTCTGCGTTTCAGGGCCTGACTAATTTAATAATTCAAAAATATTGTAAGCAATTTTGTAACGTACCCAATTTCGCTATCCCAGACAGCTTTTATATTTTATTTTCTCAGCAGACGAAAACATATCTACTATTTAAAGTATTTTATGCTATTTATTTTTCTTTTTCGTTGGTAAGCCCCAGTCATTCGGTCCAATAATTATAGGTTATTTAACAGTGTTCTGTACAATACGGATATATATTTGGACGAGTACACAGCTTGGAAAATCATATTGGACGAGCCGCTAGGCGAGTCCAATATGATTTTCCAAGCTGTGTACGAGTCCAAATATATTCCGTATTGTACAGAACACTGTTAAATGATCTTTTTATTCTATACCTCGACTTTTTCCCAAAAATATATTTTGTATTGTGCAGAATAATGTTAAATGACCTTTTTATTTTATACCCTATATACGATTCCCACAACGGTGAACAAAAAATGATGTTACACCCCTGTAAGTCTAAACATAGATTATTGGGTTCCGAATAAAATTTCCTTTGCATCACGATTTTCATTGGTCGGTACAGACCACATGACCTTTGTCTTTTAGTTTCCTCTATCACCACGTCACTTTTGTCATATCCTTATATTACGTCATGCACGTTCCAATGACGTCAATTTAACCAAAAAACTGTCAAGTAAAAACTCCGGAGATAACTGTTAAGTTGGACAGCACTTATTTCTTCCAGTTCCCTTGTTTCTGTCGGCACGGCCTGCGCTAACCACCTTTTGAATATTCCTACATCACTTTTAGTTTTTTTCACAGTGTTTTTTGGTTTCTGTTCAATTACAAAGTCATCTATTTCAGAATCGGATAACATTTTAGTTTCAGTGTAATACTCCTTGTTTGCAAACGACAATAATGATCAGGATAACGACAACAGGAGCTTTATCGTAACGCTTTATCTAGAGCGCCTGTCGATTCAGACTTTCATTCGGAACCTTTTCACGCGCTTCGGTCTTTATCATAGGTTTAACATGGGACCTGTGAATCGTACAATACGAAAAGAATACGGGTTATTTTGTACGCGCGTGCGTCCCGATACGGAAATATATTGTACGGTCACATGATTCGAATGAGCGTCTACGATTGGACGTATAAATTAGGTATGGAATAACAATATATATGTACATGTACATGTGTATGAATATATTCAGTACGTTTCTAGTTCTTTCCAGGTACCTGATGTGCTCGTCTGGCCGACAATTGTTTCTCTCTCTCTCCCTCTCCCTCCCTTCCTACTCTTTCACGTGACATTATATATAGTTTATTATTGTGTGGATATTGCTGTTTTCATATGTCTCATTTTTAGACTAAGGAATAATAAACAATTGAACATGAACTTGTAATTTTGTTCCGTTTTTGTGAAACTATGCACAAATCACGATAATGGATGAGAACAATAACCAACCATAAGTATATGAGGTGCAATGTCAAACAGATAGCAGTACATGCGTATATATGCAAGTTATATTTATGCACGATATTCTCTAAGCTTAAATTCCTCTTTTCCAAAGCTTCTTTTATAAGTTTTGCTGTATTGACTTGCGTTTCTCTTCTTTTGGATGATACTATTTTGATAAATTTAGTAACAGTTTGCCAAGTTATGGAGAATAATTGTGTTCGTATAAGAGTTGTCTTGCACGTTTGGATATTAACCCTTTTCTAAATACAAACGCTTTCTTTGTTGTATTTGGGAAGAACGCGTGCATGACACTCCGCGTTCCTTAATGCCACTCCGTTTTGACTCATTTAACCCTTTCCCTCATATAGACGCTTTCTGACGCCTCTGCAGCAGACGGCGTTTTGAAAACATAGTGACAAAAGAAGAAATTGCACACAACGTGCAATTTCTCCTTTTGCCACAATGTTTTCCATTTTTAGTCATAGGTTATCCATTCAATTAAAGAGATTTTCTATTTGTTAACAAAATATGTTCAAAGTCGTCTGCTGCAGAATTGTTGTATGAGGGAAAGGATTAATTTTAATTGGCGAAAAAACTATTCGGCTCCACTTCTAGTTTTGTCAGAAGAGGAATGTAGGTAATTTTGACATATATGTGGACGGTGAAACATCTGATGTGAATGTGTTGATTCACAGGCTCGCATGTGTCCTCAGTCTACGATGGCTCGCATGAGTCTATATTGCACGCAGGCTCGCATGAGGGTTCAATGCACGCTGACTTGTATGAGTCTTCACTGCACGAAGGCTCGCATGAGTCTCTCATGTCGCATACTATCATGTATTTTCACTGCACGCAGTCTCTCATGCCTATTCACTGCACGCATACTATCATGTCTATTCACTGCACGCACACTACCATGTATATTCATTGCACGCACACTACCATGTCTATTCATTGCACGTAGACTATCATGTATACTCACTACACGCAGTCTCTCATGCCTATTCACTGCACGCATACTACCATGTCTATTCACTACACGCACACTACCATGTCTATTCATTGCACGTAGACTATCATGTATACTCACTACACGCAGACTCTCATGCCTATTCACTGTACGCATACTATCATGTATTTTCACTGCACGCAGTCTCTCATGCCTATTCACTGTACGCATACTATCATGTATTTTCACTGCACGCAGTCTCTCATGCCTATTCACTGCACGCATACTATCATGTCTATTCACTGCACGCACACTACCATGTCTATTCATTGCACGCACACTACCATGTCTATTCATTGCACGTAGACTATCATGTATACTCACTACACGCAGACTCTCATGCCTATTCACTGTACGTATACTATCATGTATTTTCACTGCACGCAGTCTCTCATGCCTATTCACTGTACGCATACTATCATGTATTTTCACTGCACGCAGTCTCTCATGTCTATTCACTGTACGCATACTATCATGTATTTTCACTACACGCACACTATCATGTCTATTCACTGTACGCATACTATCATGTATTTTTACTGCACGCAGTCTCTCATGTCTATTCACTGCACGCATACTATCATGTCTGTTCACTCACGTAGACTATCATGTATACTCACTGCACGCAGACTCTCATGCCTATTCACACCACGCAGACTCTCATCTCTTTCAAAATATCATGTCTATTCACTGCACGCAGACTCTTATGTCTATTCACTGCACGCATACTCGCATGTCTATTCACTGAACACAGACTCTCATGTTTATTCACTGTACGCAAACTTTCATGTCTATTCACTGCACATTGACTATGATGTCTATTCACTTCACGCAGACTCGCATGTCTATCCACTGCACGCAGACTCTCATGTCTATTCTGCTCGCACATACTCATAATGGCTGGCAAGTCCATTTTTTTACTAGCAGCCTGCGTGTGTTTTAACGTCATGCATGGACCTTCAGTACATACAGACTCGCATAAATCTTCAGTGCAGGCATGCTCGCATGAGTCTTCAGTTCAGACAGGCTCGCATGAATCGTCCGCGCGCGAAAGCTGCCAAGTCCATTTATTGCACGCAGGGTCGCATGACTCTTAAATACACGCAGGCTCGCATAAAGATGCAGTGCGCGCAGGCTCGCATCAATCTTCACTGCATGCAGGCTCGCATGATTCTTAGCGGTACGCAGATGCATTAATATCATAAACTGCTATATGCACTCATATTATATAATGCAATTTGACTAACTCAAAGATGAAGCCATTTTCAATATGTAGCCGTAACAACATAGTTTAAGCCCATACTTTAACGTACTGGGTATTATCATACCTTCAACAAAATGTGATGGTTCACACAACAGTCATTTCACTGATATCAGCCAAGTATTTTAATCCACACATAAAACATGTTTTTTTTTTATCGATCTTAACGCATAAGTTTCAATTCCACTTTATATTTACTAGATTGAAACAGTTGTAAATAAACAAATAAATGCATCAAAACATGTTTTAAGTATTAGTTTTTATAATAGTCTTTTAATATCACTTTTAAATAACTTTCGTTTTCGAACTCTTATCAACGGATCCGCTGCTAAACATAAAACATCATCGTCATACCAAAATTGACATAAATAAGAAATTTTGTTTAAATTAATTAGTTAAAGCTCTCCCAGCGCATATTGGCAATATCGGGGTGTTTTGCAAACTATACAGATTTATGTGAGTCAGCTCGTAATAAAGTTATAAGATACTTATCAAAATACTCCAAAACTTTCATTACATGTTAAATGAAGTCGTCCGGTTTTTAACATGGAAGAATGTACTTATGGGAAATCGGCGCTGGAAGAGTAAAATATTTCCGCCTGGCTACTGAATGATGAATCTCTGTATAGTGATTTCGACATTTAATTTATGACAGAGATACTATATCAAGCGTATTGTCAAAATAAGAATTACACGCGCATAAATAGTCTGGTAGACTTTGGCCAAGTGTTAAAAGGTATAAACTTAGCTAAGTTATCTTTTTTTAAATTTCAGTTCAAGGTTCACGATATAATCCATCACAACGCGACAGTTAGCAATAAACATTCAATTTAGATGGAATGTTAATGTTGAGTTTATTTCGCTGGGCTCTCACGAGAGTATTAAAACCACGTTGGTTTTCCTAGAAATATATAAATTGTTGTAGAGTTATCACTGATGTGCCGTTTCTGATCTATATGTACTTGAATAATGATGAAAGATGAATAGTACTTGACAGAAGTCGGGGTAAATAGCATTACGACCTATTTAAAAAATAACCTTTAATCAGATGGTTTTGTCTTTGTAATGACTGTTAGGCAAATCTTTAGAAGACAATGACGTACATCAAAATCTTGCACCTGTATGTCGGCATGTACATGTATATATACACACTTGCAGTACTAATTGCGCACCACGATAAATATCAAAATTATATAATATTATCATATATGCTTTCATCCATTGTCACATCCAATCACCCTCTTCTACTTTAAATACATGTGTACATATATATGGTATGATATTAGATACATTGTTATTGTTTCCTGTTTCTTCGTTATTTTATTATTTAGTATTTATTCCTTGGGTTTATATGGTACTCCTCATATGAAAAACACGACACGGACAATACGACACGACACGGACAATACGAATGGTGATCAGAATGTATTGTTTGCTTAAACGATCAGGTGTAATTGAAAATGGATAAATGCATTCTTATTTACGTACCATATTATGTTTTGATGAATGAATCAAAATAAATTCTTTCTTTTTTAATCGTGACATTGACCTAGCGCATCGTAATATAATTCAATTTGTCGTTGCCATTGCTAAACCGTCCTTAGGCAATATTTCGAAAAAGTATGCATGCCTACATCACATTGCTGTAAAATTCTAAAACAAACCTATACAATTCTGTGAATATCCAGTGGAAAACTAACAGATAAATGCTTCCTGAATAGTCATAAAACCTATCTACAAGTTTAACTCGCGATTTAATGTCGATTATAAAGTATTAAAACTGTTTTGTAGTAGCACAGACTAAAAGTTCTGCCTTCGCGTTAATTCGATAAATCATTTGATATTTTATTTCGCTGAATCATGATGTCAATGCAATTTACATCCGCCGATTGCCCTTGCAATATTATCTAAAAAATGAATACAAAATATCAATTCCATAAAGTGGTTTCTGTACAAATATGCAGTAAATTTGCGGAATCTTTCGTTATTTATGTGGCCATCAATCACATAGTTTGATATTATGGGAAAATATTTTCTAATTATACCATCGACATAATTGCCCTCAGTGGAGATTCAGTGTATGGTTTTGCAGACGCGATTATCCTTATGTATATGCATTGGATATTAAACGATGCACATACCTCACAATTTTGACTACGGACGAAAACAGCTTAAAATAGATACATGTACGTATCTTTCTTAGTTTTCTCTTAACTTCTCAGTAACAGTGGGTCATTACAAACAATTTGTTGTTGTAAATAAGTTCTTCATTTTCATCTCCTCCTTCTTTCATTTTTTCTTATTGTTTTACCAATCTTCTTCCTTCATAAGAAATGGATAACGGGCACACACCTATTCATTTACCACTCACATCTACAAAAACTCACGTGACTACTTTTCACATTGGTACGTGTGTTCATCAAGTTAGACATACCACATGAATCTGTTGGAAATATCTGAATCATACGGTGTACCCTTAGGGCCATCATGATATCGTGCACACGCGATGCAACGATAGAACGATGACACGATGGTGATGACACGATGACACGATGGTGATGACACGATAGCACGATGGTGATGACACGATAGCACGATGACGATGGCTCAATGACACGATGACACGATGGTGATGACACGGTGACACGATGACACGATGACGATGACGCGATATTACATCGTGTCATCGTCATCGTGCCATCGTGCCATCGTGTCATCACCATCGTTATATCGTACTATCGTGCCATCACGGTGTTACGTTAGGGCCATCGTGCTCACGCGTCTGAGGAAGAAAGCGGTAAGTATTTAAAGCAGGTTCATTTATAATACTTACCGCTTTCTTCCTCAGACGATATCATGACGCAAGTGCGAGTCTATGCGCATGTCAGACAGAAAGGCGATGCTACGATAACACGATGACACGATGGCACGATGGTGATGGTACTATGACACAATGGTGATGACACGATAGCACGATGACGATGGCGCGATGAAACGATGACACGATGGTGATGGCACGATAGTACGATAGCACGATGTTGATGGCACGATGACACGATGGGGATGTCACGAAGGCACGATGACGATGACGCGATGTAATATTGCGTCATCGTGTCATCGTGTCAGTGGAGATTCGGTCTATGGTTTTGCAGACGCTATTATCCTTATGTTTATGCATTGGATATTAAACGATGCACATACCTCACAATTTTGAATACGGACGAAAACAGCTTAGAACAGGTACGTGTCTTTCTTAGTTTTCTCTAAACTTTTCAGTAACAGTGGTTCATTACAAACGCTTTGTTGTTGTAAATAAGTTCTTCATTTTCTTCATTTTCATATTCTTCTTCTTCCACTTTTTCTTATTGTTCTCCTTTTATTCTTCCTTCATAAGAAATGGATAACGGGCACACATCTATTTACGATAGCACGATGACGATGGCGCGATGAAACGATGACACGATGGTGATGGCACGATAGTACGATTGCACGATGGTGAAGGCACAATGACACGATGGCACGATGACAATGACGCGATTTAATATCGCGTCATCGTGTCATCGTGTCATCGCGCCATCGTCATCGGGCTATCGTGTCATCACCATCGTGTCATCGTGCCATCACCATCGTGTCATCGTGTCATCACCATCGTGTTACATGTATAGTTAATATAATAAAAACATAAAAAGAGAGAGCACACACACACACACACAGAAAGAGAAAAAGACAGTGACAGACAGACAGACAGACATTGATAGACAGAGATATAGATCTCCATACAAGTAATAATGATGCATGAAGTGGATTATCCGAAGGACTTTTGAAAGATATTTAAAACATAACAGAACCAAGACAATCGTGTATTAAAACAAGTATTTATGTTCCACTTTAAGAAAATAGAAAGACATCATTTACATTTGAAAATATTGAAGCGTAAGCCTTCTTCTAAATTAATGAGTTTGATGATATTTCTTCCGAAGCCGAACAATTCGAATAACGTTACCTTACATTGCAATGCCGGGAGTTCATCGAAGCGTGTGAAAGCTTACGGAAATGGACGAGCATTTTTGCGGAAGGTGTGATATATTTTCTTCTCATTTGTGTGATATATTACCTGTATCTTTGACTCCTGTGGGAATCCGCTGTGGTCGAGTGGTTAGCGTCGGGGATTTCGAAACCGGGTGTCCCGTGCTCGATCCCCAGTCGCGGCACTACGGTCATGGTGGAGTGCCCTTGGGCAAGGCACATTTTCTAGCCTAGTACTGGTTTGTTTATCCAGGGATCATGAATAATTAAATTTAATTGCGCGCTAAATGACCTTAGCTGTCCATGCGCCATAAAACAATATACATTCATTCATTCATTGACTCCTGTGATATCCCTTATGACTGTTAAGAAGGCGTTTATTCTTGCACAAAAAAGACTATTGAAATGACTTTAAAAGCCTTTCATGCTGACATTTTAAATATGAGCCGTACCGCGAAAAAAAAAAGATAGACTAATCCGGACCGACACATTCCCTGTCAGGGGATAGAGGTATAGAGTAATGATTCCTGAAACAGAAAAACCACAGGAGTCGAAAAGTTTCTATCCGGGTAAGCCTGTACGGCATGCTTAGGCTGATCCGGGTCGATACTTTACGCAGAGTCCACAGTGTTGGTTTTATCGCGAGACGGATCATTACATATAACCCTGGCCAGTATGTTGATTGTGAACCTGACCTTCAACCCCCCATTCTCTGACTGTACCCTCTATCCTTTTCAAAATCCACAATAGAAAGCATCTCGATTCTAAACTCTAGTTCTGGCATTTTCTCGTCTTTCCCATATGAGTCAACAGAACGGAATACGCTTGATACATTATAGACAATAAATAGTAGAACAATTTCCATTTTACGATTAACATAACACTGCATCAGACTCGTGAAGTATGGGAAAATCATGATAACGCATTAAACATTTTTCACATTCACTGTAGCAATAGTCGTACACCTCACACCTTATGTGTGTAATAAGAATATCATACCAGTTTGAAGTGAATATTCTAGTAAGACAGAATTGCATTGAGAATTACGTTCAAGCCAAAATGGCTGAACAGACGCACTTGAGCTTAGAAACGTTTAGAATTTATTAAGATTCGATTGTTATCACAGTTTTGACTTTTGTTATTCTATAACCTATTGTCGTGTCTGTGTTTTTTCTTAGCCACCGCTCAGTGGATTTAAGCGAACAATCACGGTAATGGCAGTGTCAATAGGAGTGCGTTTATCATCACCTCGCTCCGATTCGAGTTTGTAACGAGGTTATGACCCTGTAATGTTTTAGATCACGTGCCCATGTCTGTGCAACTTCTCGCCAATGTCTAGCTTTATTGCAGTCTTATATTCAGTATCACTACAAAGGAGCAATGGACATTCTGTATTAGTTATCTGCTTCTTGTCATTCGGCAACTTTGAAAGACTTTGTTGGAGTTTTCAACTCGATTTAAGGCTAGATCTCAAAAAGTGCTGTATTAAAGGTCAAATGAAACGCACTTTTTCAATTGTATATTATTGTGACCTTTACTTTTATAATAACAACTGCGTAAAAATTGTCACTCAATTATTTGAAATGATGTTGTTATCATGGATTTTGTGTTGGCGCACCTGTATCGGTAACTAAAAAAATCTAGAGAATTTGTGTATCGTGATTAAACCGGAAGTGACGTCAGTTGAAGTCTTACAGAAATGGTGTAATATTAGAGTTCAGAGGATTGTTTTCGTTGTGTTAATAGTTTGTATCTATTTCTCGTGAACGCTGAATTGACACGACACAATGCCGGTTCGGTGCTTTGCTCCAGGCTGTAGTTACTCGTTCTTATCAGGCCATTCCTTGTTTACATTCCCAGGAGACACCGATTTAAACTTGAAATGGAGGGTGAACATGAACCGTGGATTTTGTTTTGAGCCAGCGACATTTGTTGTGGAAATCTACTAAGTATTCATGATTATGTCAGGAACATTTTACTGAAGATTGTTTTGTAATAAGTCCCAGGCTAGCTGCCGATCTTGGGTTCAAACCCGGAAGATTTCAATTAATAAAGAACGCAGTGCCAACGAAATTAACCATTTTGAAGGAACAGAAAGTCCGTGGTGCTTTTGGGAAAAAACAGCGACAAGTGGTAAGGAAAGGTTTTTCAATATTTAACAATCGTAGATAATATTTCATTATTATTTATTCTTCTGTGTTTGAGGTTTTATGAGTATGCCCCGGTTTTTTAAAATATTGTGATACACTCAAAAAGTTATATTTCCCCCATAATAACTGGATTATTTGAAACACTTATTTTACATTGAAATGAAATTGCACTGATGTAAAGCTTTGCAGTATTAAATGCAAAACCTCTAGCTGACAGGCTAGCTATAAACAGCATAATTTGCTCTAAAGAGGGAGGCCAACTTTCTCCCAACTTATTGAAAACCCGGAACTCAGAAAATTTCTTTAAAGCATTCCTGTAAGAAGAAGTTGTATTACCCGCTAACGAGGCCTTTAAAAGTCTACCAGCCTCACATTTGAGATCACCAATTGAAAACAGTCTGGTATTAGTTCTGGACAGTGATTGGCCGTTGGATCTAAACTGAAGAATCTGTCCCACTGCTTACGAGAATTAGAATCAGCTAATGCATTATCTTGAGAAGAAATATGCTTTGCTCTAAAAACAATGTCAAATTGCATAGCTATGAATATAAATTGTCTAAGCAATACCATAACTGCCTTTGAGCGACTTGTCTGCTTGTTCATGATTGTCACTAGCCCTTCATTATCTATTAAAAGGATGATTTTCTTTTTCTTTAGCTTCTCACCCCATAAACAGAATGATAACAATACAGGGACCATTTCCAAAAATGTTATATCTGACATTACAGCCTTGACCTGCCAGTGCTTTGGCCAAGGAAAGAAGGCCCATTTACCATTAAAGTAACAGCCACATCCAAGATCAGAAGAACCAGAACTGTCTGTTTGCAATCGTAGTGTGTACATATCATTCCAAACTGAATCTGGAATATGACAAATACCATTGAACTCTTTTAAAAAGGAAACCCATAGAGAAATGTCCAGCTTCATCTCATTATTCAGCCTTAACCTGTGATGAGGTTTGGACAATGAAGACATGGCGTCGTAAAAACGCCTTAAAAAAGCTCTACTTGAACGAATAGCTCGGCAAAAGAAATTGAGCTTTCCAGCCAGGTGTTGTAAAGCCCTAAGAGTAATCTTTTTCTTGTCTTGAAAGTTGCCTAAAAGCTCAACCAGCTCCTGTATCTTTTGTAAGGGAATCCTTATGACCATTTTTTTAGTATCAATCTCGAGGCCAAGAAACACTAAAACAGTTATCGGACCAACTGACTTTTCTTCTGCTATGGGCAGACCAATTTTGCAGCAGACTTCAGTGAAAGTACTCAGAAGTGTTTCGCAATCTCCCGAGAATGCACTGCCTGCAAAAATAAAATCATCCAAATAATGATCCATGGACATCCTATTGGATAAGTGACAAACGGTCCAATGAATGAATGAAGAAAACTGTTCAAAAATGAAACATGAGCTACTTAAACCCATTGGCAATGTTTTGTCAACGTAGTATTTTCCATCTACTTTGATACCAAGTAGCTGAAAGTCCTTTGGGTGAACAGGTAAAAGCCTGAAAGCAGACTTTATATCACGCTTTGCTAGCAGAGCATTTTTTCCCAGACTAAATATCATGTCTGCGACTTTGTCAAATGAAGTATACTGGACAGATGAATATTTCTCATCTATACCATCATTAATGCTTGCACCTTCTGGGTAAGATAAATGGGAAATTAGGCGCCAGCCACCGTCAGACTTTGGGACTATACCAACAGGCGAAATGATCATGTTTTCGAAAGGGATTTCAGTAAATGGCCCCTCTATTCTTCCCAAAGAAATTTCTCTGTAAATTTTCTCCTTGAGTTCATTGGGATGTAAATAAGCAGATTTCAAATTTCCAGATTCTTTGTGCTCCCTAGGTCCCGCATATCCTAACTTAAATCCAAACATGAAACCATCCAATAAAAATTTTGGATCTTTCCATTTTGGGTACAATGCTAAATACTCTAAGAGAGCAGAAAACCTGATAGGCGTTGGCGCTAATCTTTTTAGATTATTTTGAAAAGCGTGGGCGGAAACTTGGCTGCGAGTTGTTGAATGGACCCCTTGGTCTTTGCTGTGGCATAGATTGGCTAAATTGCTGTCCCTTCGGTCCTTGACCACACAGCCTAGAGGGGTGATCATTATTGCATTTTAAACAAGCATGTCGAAATGTACAGTTTAGTTTAGAGCAATATCTGAAATTAAAGTCAAAACATTTCTTGCCTAAATTCTTACTGGCTTGCTGCGGCATGGTTGTATTACTATTAGGAGCAGCCATAAACAGCAGCCAAAGCTCATAATCTATTTTCGCAAAAGACCTTGCGGGGTCTGCTGCAAGACGCAGTCTGAATTGTTGGTCATAAGCCCTCCAACCCATACCGCCATGTTGTTTTGCTCCAAGACGTATGTTACTGATATATTTTAATAAGTCCTGACATTTAATCGGATGTGCTGCAGTGAAAATGCTTGTAAATATAAGCATTGCATCCGTCCATGACTCAATGTTTAAGTATTTCTGGTTGTCTGCAGTGGATTTCAAAAAAAGTTCACCCCCTGACCCTACAGACAGACTATTTTCGTTACCAGAACCCCTACCAGAACTTAACAGGGCAGATAATTCCACATATTGATATGTTTTAATCTTATCCTTCAATTGTTGAGGAACTTGAAAGCCAATCTGACTCTCTACGCTTTGTGTCACATTGACCGATGCATCAAGTCCCTCAAACAGATTAACATCAACTAAACCTCTACCTGGATCCGTGGTTGTCTGTGTTACCCCAGTGGCAGCCATCACTGGTGGTTCAGCATCTCCCAAAAAATCAATGACAGACCCAACTTCTGATGTTGAAGAACCAGACCCATCTTGTGATGTTGAAGGACGAACCACCGGTGTGTCGATCGATACAGCTTCAGGCAGCCGCTTACCACTTGCTCTTCTCCTTTTCGCCCCACCAGAGCTCACAACAGTCTTCCTCTTTGGCATTATTTCCGCGTATGTACCGTAAAAGGAAAACAAAAATTGTTATACATTATAAATGTATCCGTGTACAGGATTAATTCCCTACTATACAAACCCTCCAATATAATCTCTCAGCTCCAAACAAGTTGTAACTGCCCTTGGAAGCACCCAGTGCCACCAGAGCTATATATTATTATCATTCATATCCTAAGGACTCAATTGTAGTTTGTTGTCCAGCACCATAGTCTGATAATTGAGCGATATCGCCAATAATGCATAAATCCTACATTGACATAGGAGCCAACAACCTAGGGGAGTCTGACAAAATATCTATTTCGTTTAAATAATGGACCATGAAAAGGCCAGGCTCAATTGTAGTTTGCTGTACAGCAAGTCCGATATCGCCAATAATGCATAAATCCTACAATAACATAAGAGCCAACAACCTAGGGGAGTCTAACACGCCAGACTGCCATTACATATAAACAATTAAATGTTGAAAATGGCGTTAACCAAGTCCCCATCTGCCTAGTACACTTAACGAACTTTGGGCCAAAGTGTTTTTCAATAACGAATACCTCACATGACCCAGTGCTCTTTACCAACAACGTTGAAGGAACGTTTTGCCGTTGGCTCCACAAAAATCCATTTAAATGCTTAAAATCGTCAAAGATAAATCTGGATGATTCTTTCATGATGGGGCTATAGGACGACAACATATTGTCACAAATGTCCCATTACCTGACATAACCCCTTTACAAATGCACCATGCATTCAATGAAAATTAATCCTCTACCGCTAACAATTTTTGGGTGCGGTTTTGCATGTGAATCAACTAAAATCCATATAAAATTCATTAAATGTCCGCCATCTGAACGTGAATCATCTTTATAATGTAACAATAATTGCTCAAATATACACCGGCAGCTAATCAGACATACCGTTATTCTAGTCTGCAACCAAACTCTCTTTTTTCTCCCTCAGTTATTCTCTGGGTTTTGCCAAACAATCGAAGAAGCCGGTGTCGAATGACCTTGACACCGGATGAATTACACGCGCGTAAAACGCGTCATCGTAAGAAATACCAGCAATAAAATGTTCCATCCGATAAGATCCATTATGACTTAAAGCCATAATGGGTATTTATGTTTATAATAGCCCAATTTTCAATTTGTTATACAGTGTGTCAACTATGAATATGCAGAGATATTGGGTTGGGGTTAATTAAATGCTTGTTTATTCCTCTCTGTTTAAAACTTATAAATTCATGAACATTTTTATATAAATCATAATCCTATCCAACATACAAAACAGCAGACTTATTTTATTAGAAAGAAGAAATTGATAGTCAAGATTCATGAGCACTTTTTTCCTTTTAAAAAATGTTTTTTGCTTTCTTTTTTTTATCAGAAGTACATATTACAATATTATATATATTTGCACAATTTATTGCCAAGAATTATTTCGAATTTGTCTGCTGCAGATTTTTAAATTTTGAGAAGGGTTATATAAGAAGAGTTTAATTACCAATTAGCCCAAGTCCCTGTATGTACACTAAAAGGGTTATAAAACCAATTAATTAGTATGTAACCAACACACATTGAACACGACAGGAAATGATTGCATAATGTTACATAACATAAGTCACCCTGCCATCTGGTCACATTGTGATATGATAGGTCCTGTCTACCTCTTTAGAATTGCATATATTTTACTGTTTTGTACCACCTCCGGTTTTCAATAACAAAATGTGTCAAAATATTCCTTTCTCCATCAAATTATTTTTTAAAAACTAGTTATTAGTTGTTTTTTTCATTATATTTTAGACTACATCGACAAGCTGATGGATGAAGTTATGGACAGGAGAAAAACGCTCAACAGCTATCAGGAATGCAGAGAAGACTTGAAGGATACAATGATGTCCACACCCAAACCTGTCTGTCACAAATACCCAGCTGTTAATAAAGAAGCTGTTGTATCAGCTTACAAGTCAAGATTCGCAAAACTTTAAATTATTAGTAGTTCTGGTTACTCCCAGAGGAAATGCCTTGATATAATTGAAAAAATCATGAAAAGGGCGTAAAACACAAAACAATAAATCAATCCTTATGTTTAATTTAGTTCCTGAAAGAGCAATCAACTCTTAGTATGATCCATAATCTAGTAAAACCAACTATGTGGACTTTTGAGAGTAATGTAGTTCAAGATCAGTCTTAACAAATGTACTGTTTGATCTAGCTCTGCTATAAACAACAAACAGTCAAGGTAGATGTCACCATTGTTAATATTGATTGATTCATGTAGGAAGGATGTAAATGGTGACAATTTGATAGCTACACTTAGATTAGTTTCCCTGCACACTGCTCAAATTGATATAAGTGTGGGCAGATGAACAGTTGCTTTTAAATGTAATTTATATTTTAGTCTAGAAGCTCCAAGCATATTGGGAAAGGGAGAAATTGCTCATTTTAATCCTTCCTCACATACAACAAATCTGCAGCAGACAACTGTATAATGAAAGTGACATAAACCTGAAAACTTTTCATAAAAGATAGATTGACCCTTTCCCTCATATTGACGCTTTTTGAAAACATAGTGACAAAAGAAGAAATTGCAATTTCTCCTTTTCCCACAATGTTTTCAACTTTTAGTCATACTTTGTCCATTCAATTATAGAGATTTTCTATTTTTTGACAAAAATGTTCAAAGTCGTTTGCTGCAGAATTGTTGTATGAGGGAAAGGGTTGACTGTTAAACAAAGTTGAAATATTTTGTCCAATCATGAGCAATTTCTACTTTTGCAATAATTTTTTCAAAAGTCGTCTGCTGCAGAGGCGTCAGAAAGCGTCTAAAGGTGGGAAAGGGTTAATTAAGCAAACAATGTTTTCAAGTGTAGCTATCAATATATTATAGGCATGAGCAGAGGGCCACTTTTGTCTGATCTTCTCCACAGCATAGGCTGGTAGGACTTTCCGCACACTCCTTCCAAGTCTATGCCATATCCATCTTGTAAGCCTTCGGCAGGCTACATTTCTGTACATCCTGTGAAAAAAAGTTGTAGATATATTGTATTTATTGGAAAAGAAGAAATTTCCCATGGCAAATTATTTCTATTTTCCCACTTATGTTTTCAACTTCGATAAAAAAAAAGTTATATTTATGTTATAGTACTTATATATTTTGAAAGCATTTACCATATTTACTTGCATTTTTTGTTGAAAAGACTCCAAAGTTTACTGCTGCTTTAGTAGAAATTTTCAACTTCGAAAATGCCGGTTCGGTTATATCAGAGACATATCAAAACATATGTTTATATGTCTCTGGTTATATGTTAATATCGTTTTGATCAAATGAAATGGCTAAATATATAAACCAACGAAGTAACTTTGAAGATATTTGAAAACAAAGAATGGGAGGAAAACGATTTCAGCTTTGAATAAAACAAGAAATTTTCCTACCAATTTGTATTGTCCAAACGATCATTTTCATCGTACTCGTTCTCATCGCTGGAAGATTGAATTTCCGAAAAGGACGATACAAATAGGTGTCAATGGTCTTCTTGGTTCAATTTGGTACGGTTTAACACTCGTAATTGCTGGAATTAATACAGAAATCGCATCTGTTTCTTCTAAACCTTGCATAATTTCACTAGTCTCCATTACAGATATGGTCGAGTTGTCAACGAATGACGTCATCAGTAACGAGCGGACTGCGCATGCGCGAAATTTGATTATTGGAAAAATGAAAAAGTACAGTAAATCACGTTGCGTATTTCATTAATAGCGCCCATTTAAGTAAAGATACCGAGGAATGGATTTTTCCGATGTATTTGTACACAATTACTGAATAAGCGTACGGTTATAATTGATATACACAATTCTGCATTGCATTTCACCTTTAAAACTTGGCAGAACCGTTTGATAATTTACAACCTCTACGGGAAGCTTCATTTGTTTTACCGAGTTTTATCTCAACAGGCTGAAAGCCAGTCGAGCTTGTGTCAAACCAAATTGCTCGTGTGATCGTGTGCCCGTGCTTGCGTCAACTTTTGGCTTAAAATTACCTCTCCTCTTTAACCACTGGACACATTGGGACGACATGTATTAGTAGTCCACGATATATAGCATATTCTCAATTTCCTCTACTAAATTCCGTGTAAACTTTTCCTCTAAATGTATGAAGCCGATTTGCATTTAATTTTGATGAAATGTTCCTTGAGTGACCCTCTACGAGATTCGTTCAAGTCATGTTCATTGATAAAATCAGGCGGCAGGGCTGTTTGGTATTAAAGAAAAATAATAATTATTGTTTGCCTAAGGACTGTGGAGCGATACTAGCCCTCTTGGGCCTATCTTTTTTAGGCTGATTATAAACAGTATATCAATATAGCTGACGTACATGATATATATACCTTGTTCAACTCAATGCTTTGTTAAAGGTTTACCAATTTGATATAAAAGGATTATTGTTAGTGTGTTTCTCGTGATTTTCGCTGGAAAATATACACTCGAACTATCGATATTGTGAAAATTAACTGAAAACGAAAACCTTTAAATTGAGAAGGACGACATAAATGACGTACAAAGGTATGTACACACTCTATTTGTTGATATAGTTTTGTTTTCATATAATAAATCTATGTAACGTGCATATAAATTAAGAGCTGAATGACGCGTTCTTGCTCAGCCATTGAATGCATCGGATTATATGTATAATACGGTGTATACTTACACTGCATGTTCATGAGGACTTCTATCATTGATAGGTTTTTTAAAAATATGTTATGATTAGAAAAATGCGTTTCCTGAATGCAGGAACCAATTTAAATTATTGTTATCACATATGTAACAATACCATTAATTTAAAATCTGCAAATGTTCTACTATCTTTCTTATACGTTATATACCAGTGGTTTAACCGTTCTGTAATAAAGATGTATTATTTTTTCGTACATTCCATCAATTGTTAGACACATTAGGACAGGCATTAATTTATTATGTCTAACATATCTGTTAGGGTTTATTAAGTAACACTGTCTCGAGGTATTCAATATTGATCAACTGTTTTACAGCTCTGAACACTTTCTGAAATTAAATTAATAGCGTGGTTTCCCCTTTTACTGCAATTTCTTTTCTTCTTCTTTTTTTAAATCGAATGACCAATTGGGAGGTTGCAAGGTTCTCCTATCTTTTCGGGGTAGTTATATAACAGCATTTTTCGACCCACCTTTTAGACCAATGTAAAGTTGCAAAATTTAGATCGCAATTAAAATTCATTCCGCGGGTAAATTAAATAAAATAGTTCGATTGTTGGTTATAGATTCGAAAGGTACCCCCATGATCAAATTGAATTGTTGATCTTATCAAACTTAATATTTTGAAATATTTATTGCAATGTATTGATTCTTATCATCATTTGAGCCATGTATTCTATTACTCTGTAATTCTACATATTCATATAGAAGGTATTAGTGCGAATCGTGGTGTGTTTTTACTTCAGATGCATCCCCTGAGGCTTATATTTATCACGTTTTAAGCTATATTTCTGCGATGCATGAATTGACACTGTGACTTTTACATGTTATATCACAAATAGAGCGCAATTGAATATGATTCGACACAGTGAACTCAGATGTCAATCAACTCCGTTTTTCCAAAACACTTTTTGGTAGCTGATTGCCCCGTTATTATCGTTCCCCCAAAAGGTATAGCTTATTCGGTGTGGGTTTGTCCGTATTAATATAAGATTTGAATTAAGATGTTGTACAGACAAATACATCACACCCTGATTTAAACATACGATGAGATTTGTACTGCATTTAAACAGCAATACGATGTTTGCTGATTAACATATGGTGGCTTCTACGCATAATGAGCGGGGTCAACGTATTACTGGGCAAAACAATAAATAAACTTGCACTTTGTAGAAGGCCTTGTGAGAAACTGTTCCAATATCAATCAATCTAATAGAGACAAATGCCTTGTCGGCAAAGTGAAACGCTTGTCGGCAGTGTTTGATGGATTTCCAGAGCGTTAAATGGCAATTATTTACATGCTGGTCGTTCGTCAATGTGATGTATGCTATGCACAATACCATGTAGGCGGCTATTGAATCATCGATTGTATTTGAACCCCGATTGCAACAATTTATTAAGTTATACCATTGCGGCCACCAGTTCATATAACAATGCGTTATCAAGCTTACTCGCACAAGTAATCTACAAGACAATCTCCCTCAGGATTCTGGCTGCATTCCTACCTAGACTGTTTAACCATTTCCCACCACTTGTAGACACATTCTGACGCCTAGGAAGCAGACGGCTTTTGAAATCATTGTGCCAAAAGGAGAAATTGCTAATAATGAGCATTTGCCACAATGATCCAAACCTTATTCAATAATTATACTTTCATTTTTGGAAAGTTTCTGTGTTTTTGCTTAGACGTTATTAAAGTCGTTCGCTCCATATGTGTTGAATGTGGTTTAGCATAGTGTTTGATGACGAGGCCGCTAGTCACGATGACTTGTGTCGATCGGCGGAAACAATATATTGCGGAGCCGGGCTTCAATAATCCTCGTAAATACCGACTAATCTATCGTGACTCGACACCATACAGCAAGACATGCACTTTGTGTGTACGCCAGCTTCTATGTGCGCGCTATAATATATCTTAATCGTTATTTCATAGACGTAAACTAGTTCGTATAGTTTCTATCAATTTCTTAAATTGAGTTCGGTTGGAGGGGAAATGCAATTAAAAGCAGATTGAGTAATAGTAGCAATACTTCATGACAGTGTTACATAGGTTCCCTGTAATTACAACTGATCAATAGATTAATATGCAGCCGGTACAAGACCTAGAGATCTAATGAGAAATTAGTTCAATTTCAACAAACTGAATAAATTTATAAGCTTATTGTTAACCCTTTCCCTCATACGACAATTTTGCAGCAGACGACTTTGAACATATTTTGTCAAAAAATGGAAAATCTCAATATTTGAATGACCTATGATAACAAGTGGAAACCATTGTGACAAAAGGAGAAATTGAACGTTTTGTGCAATTTCTTCTTTTGTCACTATGTTTTCAAAAAGCCATCTGCTGCAGAGGCGTCAGAAAGCGTCTATATGAGGAACAGGGTTAACTTTCTTTCACCAAATAACTACCATTGTGGTATAAATGGTTAGCCATGGGCTACAGTAGTTCGATGGTTCTACAGTGTATCACCTCCTGAATACATAGTCTAAGAACAACAAATACCATGTTTCGCTATGTATCGAACGGTCTGATCACATCTGATTTACGCCGCTTTCAAGAATATTTCAGTTATATCACGGCGTTTCCTGGGTAAGTTGCCAGTACTGCTGGTCCATTTTTCCTTACACCAGCCAGTCAGTCGTAATGCTAATCCCGTTATAATGAGTGCAAATGAGGGCAGCCATTTCTACTATTTTGAAAAGTCTTTTATCAATTGCGAACACTGCTTGCAAACCCAACTCCACGTTCACCCGCAGTCTGAGGTCTCTCAGCTTTGTTTTTAATTGAAATGAGCCGTTCCACGAGAAAACCAACACTATGGACTATGCGTAATGTATCACCCAGATCCGGGCCAACACATTCCGTATCAGGGGTATAGAGGTATAGAGTAATGATTCCTGAAACAGAAAATCCACAGGAGGCGAACATTGTCTGTCCGGGTTAGCCTGCGTGGCATGCGCATGCTGATCTGGGTCGATGCTTTACGCAGAGTCCACACTCTTGGTTTTCTCGCGGGACGACTCAAATGGAGATTACCGAGTTGCGCTCCCTTTCTTTTCCAACAGGTTTCACAAATGAAGCTATTCCATCAAATACCACGTAAACGATTAGACAACAGCTAAGCATGTCTTAAAAGTCTGTAAACGAATCCCAATAGAGTGATAAAATCTTGTCGGTGAACATATATTTGGTACATCTACTTGTAAGTAGTAGTATTTATCAAACGTGATAATGCTGCCTCTGCACATTTTAGTATTTCGTCATATCCCTAGTTAATTGTATACGTTAAAACCTTAATTTAGAACTTAACAGTTGAGATAACCAGCATGAAAAGGGTCGGAACTATTCTTATTAATTTCAATGAACTAATATAAATATTACGTCGTTGTGGAAACACTGGTCAGACTGAGGGAAGGAGGGGGTTTATTTCAAGCTATAGCACTTAACGGTAAATATCCGAATGCCCATTTTCCTACGTCAAAGCTCATTTGACAAACTTAGAATGATGAAATAAATGCATTATTTTGTACATATACAGATCGACATTTATTATTGTATTCTTAAACTTATTAAAAAAGAGTTAGGCAAAAGTTCACTGTAATTAAATTCGAATTTGATTATTGATATAATAAGGTTTTAGACTTAATAGTAAAACATGCCAGACATCTTTAACTTTCGCAATAAAATATTTAATTTATTTTTGAAATGTTTATCATATATTTATTACACAATCCTCTCAAAATGCTCATTACACTTCTATTTTATCCACCCACGAGTAACAGTTTATTAACTCTTTTGTCGCCGAATTGTTTAAAGTAGACTCTTCCATGTTCAAACTCGGACGACTCTATTTTTCATGTTATAGGATTTTTGGAATATTTTTATAACTCACAGCCAAACAATGCAGATTTCAGGTGAGACAGCTCGTTACGAGCTGACTCACCTGAATCTGTATTGTTTGCAAAAAAAGGCTCAATATTGCCTTTGGCGCTGAAAGAGTTCAGACATTCGCGATTATCTATAGTTGGCAATAATATAGGATTAGTTCAGAAGTTATCTCAGTTCCTTCCATCTGTGTCGCTTTAACACTGCTAAGAAATGTTCAAATTTGTCAATATAAACTGGCTTAAGAGCTGGTTTTTGTAGACGTTAAGACAGATATAATCCCGGATTATTTGGTAGCATTCACGTATATTATGATTCGGTAGCATTGATGTATGTCTTGGTAATTCGTAGGCAAACATCGGTCATGTTTTACAACATGCTGTCCTCGGAAATAGATACATTGAGGTATAACTATATACGGGAGAGAGAGAGAGAGAAAGAGAGAGAGAGATATATATATATATATAGAGAGAGAGAGAGAGAGGAGAGAGAGGAGAGGCATGGAGTCTGAGAGAGAGAGAAAAGGCGAGAGAGAGAGAGAGAGAGATAAGAGAGAGAGATATTGAGGAGAGAGAGAGAGAGAGGGGGGAGAAAGAGAGAGAGAGAGAGAGAGAGAGGAGAGGCATGAGTCTGGAGAGAGAGAAAAAGAGAGAGAGAAAAAGAGAGAGAGAGAGAGGAGAGAGAGAGAGAGAGAGAGAGAGATGAGAGAGAGAGAGAGAGAGAGAGAGGAGAGAGAGGAGAGAGAGTAGAGTAGGAGAGAGAGAGAGAGAGAGGCACGGAGTCTGGAGAGAGTCTTGTGACTCTCTCTAGGGTAAACCTTTGAATTATATCTTCACAATAAAGCTTACGAAAAGTACACTGTACGATTAATTTATTTACCTTGTTTTCCTTGTTTGGACAATTTGATGTAGCTGGCCAGAGTGCTACAGGACATGGATGCGTCGTAGAAGAGATAGTTACCTTTTACTCTGACATGTATTCAGATGCTTTTTGTCCAGATGGTTTTTGACGCCACTTTCAACACTGTTTCAGTTATATCACTGCATTTCCGGGTAAGTTACCAGTAAATCTGCTCCATCATTTATCTTGACACCTGCGAGGCAGTCGTAATGTTAATCCATCAATCCTGACTTCTATCTTATTGACTCAATGTAACGAGATCGTATGAACAGAACATTGGGCGTACAACAATTGGGGCTACATTCTAGTTTGTTTTGTCGCACTATTTATCAAGGACTAAATTGCACGACAGACAGACAGTGACGACTTATGTTTAGAAATCAACAATTACGTTACTTTTTTAGTGACGCCATTCAAGTTTGAACCCTTTCCCACATACAACAAATCAACATCTGACGACTTTGAAAACATCTAGACAAAAACATGGAAAATCAAAAAGTATAAATATTAACCCTTTTTCCTCATATAGACGCTTTCTGACGGCCTCTGTAGCAGACGGATTTTGAAAACATAGTGACAAAAGAAGAAATTGCTCAAAAAATTGCTCAAAACGAGCGATTCCCCTTTTGCCACAATGTGTTCCACTTTTAGTCATAGCTTATCCATTCAATTATAGAGATTTTTTATTTTTTGACAACATATGTTCAAAGTCGTCTGCTGCAGAATTGTCGTATGAGGGAAAGAGATTTGAAGGAATTTGACAAATGGAGAAATTGCTCTTGATTTCTCTATTCGCCAAATTATTCAGAGTCGTCTGCTCCAGAGGCGTCAGGAGTACGTCTGTATGTAGGGAAGGGTTTAACCGTCAGGACGCAGTGTAGATTACGTTTATAGTTTAATATTATAATACAACGTGTTCAGAGATAAACTAGAACTATCACTGAAGATGATAAATACCCCCTAAACAGCACCTTGACCTACACCATAACTTAATAAGTAAAAAGGCCATAACTCTGTAAAATAACATGCAATTGTAACCCCTTTAGGATATGCACATCTCCTCTTTGTATAGAAGCTTCATGTAAATTGTTATTAAATTCCTCCTAGTGGTTTGTAAGAAATAGGCCGGACAACATATGGCTTCCGACCGACAGACAGACAGACAGACAGCCCGACACAGTGACTCCTATATACCCCCTCTTCTTCGAAGGAGGTATAATAAGCATGTTCTTTTAATATAAATCAAGATGTGTCATTAGAAGACAACATTATTTAATTCAAAATTAGCAGCAGAAATCTAAACAAAATCGATTGATTTTAAATCATTTCGTTCCTGTCCGTCTGTAACTCAAGTGTAGTGTTACGTTACACGAAAGTTGAGCTTTCGGAATACCGAGGGCTTGGCGTGAAACGGTTGTAACTAACATTTGTATTTTTTTACCAAGGTTAATCACTCCGCCATAAAGCTTGTATAAGCGTTAAATAATTTTTTCTTGGTAAACAATGGAAATTTAGGTGCCATTACTCGTTCTGAGCAATGGCACCTAAATTTCCATTGTTTACAAAGGGGTCAAAATTGCCCCTAAACCAGGGTTTTTAAAATAGGTTTTTAGTTACAACCGTTTCACGCCAAGCCCTCGATATGGTATCATTGCAGATCCAGATTTTTACAAGCTGCCAGAATATCTCCATCGCTCACAGAAATATTTTCCTCAAATCTGTCTAATAGGCGACAGAAATCATCATTAAATAAAATGTGTTATTCAGAATAGCATATACTTTCAAATTCTACAAATTTTCAATTACTATTGTAAAAGAAGTATATATTCAATTTTGTAGCTATCAAATAGTTGTTCAAAAAGTTGTGTTTATATCTTCAATAATAATGAATTTTAAATGAATTTAAGTTCGTTTTATTTCTCTTACGTGTTGCATTCTATATCGAGGGGGAAATGTCAACACATTAAAGAAGCGTCTAATTTAAGAAAATGAAAGAAAATATAGTGAACACTGTTCTCGTGGGAATCTGTCTAGGTCAAATTACACCAATTAACTGTCTTTTTTTGTTTTCTTGTAAATCAACAAATTCATACCTTTCCTCAATATGTATAGGTAGGACACCCTATTTTATTGAAAAGAGTAACCTCTCGGCTATTGAATAATACAAACATGGCACGGGGGTATGTATTGTGCTAGAGAGAAATCAACCGCGAAAATGGTTCCCGTCATTTTGCATATAATCTGACTTGGCTTAATCTCCACTTTAATAAGTTGTAATCCTTTTTCACTATCAGCCAACGTAAACATAACATCAAACCAAACAGTTCCAGTGCACCCTACACGTATTTACAATAGGTTTTAACTCATTGTACACATATTTAATGGATTCTGGTAACGATATACACTGATTTCTACGCAAAGAAGGGTATTTAAGGGATCGTTTGGCTGTAGTCTTGCAGCGGATGTTTGGTATAACTTGACCTATAGCTGCTAATCACATCGTTGACCCATTTTCTAGCAGACTTAGCTGTAAACTAGTATCAAGCCTTTTCCCACTTACAACAAATCTGCAGCATATTAACCCTTTCCCGCATACGACAATTCTGCAGCAGACGACTTTGAACATATTTCGTCAAAAAATGGAAAATCTCTATAATTGAATGGATAACCTATGACTAAAAGTGGAAAACATTGTGGAAAAAGGAGAAATTGCTGGTTTTGAGCAATTTCTTCTTTTGTCACTATGTTTTCAAAAAGCCATCTGCTGCAGAAGCGTCTATATGAGGGAAATGGTTAATCAAAAGCTCTCTACAAATGAGAGAACAATTAATTGAATAAAGCTGAAAACATTGTGGCATAGAGAAAACTATTTATTTTTTCGCCAAATGTTGTCGAAAGCCGTCTGCTGCAGAGGATTAAGAAAGTAACTGTATGTGAAAAGTGTTACGCCTCTCGAGCCCCGGTAGCTCATTCGGTAGCAACGCGGGCTGTCAATCCAGGGGTTGTCGGTGCGAATCCCAGCTCGGCCAACATTCTTTCCGACGTTTGACAAAAGTCACTGTAACATGCATTATTCGTCTTTCACCAATGGGCTGTTTTTAACAGTCTATGTGGAAAAGAAACCAGTTGCTTGGAAAGTATGTTGTGTGTTGTACTGGTGTGGGAAAACCAAGAAACGCATGAGTAGGTGAACGTGATATGACTTAAAAATTGTTGAAACGGCGTTAAACCCTAATCAATCAATCGAGTGTATGTTTTATTTCATCTGCGTACAGTGAAGAGGCATGTGAGTCAATGTTCGCCTATTTGCTATGTAGTCATTAAAGGCGCTGAATTGCTTATAGTGACAGCAAATTTAAAGTAAGTAATAAATAGTTCAACACTAATTTGACAGTAAATGTTGTAAAACAGTGAATTGAAAGTCATGAAAATATACAAAATGTGGCTTACATGGCATGTGTACCACGGTAAAAAAAAATCACATAAACAATCAATATTTAGATGTTTATTGTTTTTGAAAGTGAAACTATTATTCTAATTCTATTCCAGAATTAAGATTCTAATATTTTATGACAATTTTTTATCATTTTAAAAGACTATACTATCTATAATCTTCAGCAATTTTAAACATCTAGAAGCGCTTTATATGTAAGACGAATCGAACAAACAAGGATCGTATGTGGCCCCGATACTAAACTTATATAAAAACTAAATGACATTAAATCAATTGCTTGTGAGTCTCGAATATGTACAATAAAAAGCTTATGTTATGTTAACTCTGCAGACGACATTGAAGAGAGATATATACACAAATATGGACACTCTCAATAGATGAACGCTTGTGTTACGGTTTAGAGCTTTGAAATAAGGTTGAAAACATAGTGACAAAAGGGGTAGGTGTTAATTATTGTAAAGAGTTAAATTGGCTAAGATGCAGTTTTCCTCCTTTTGCCACAGAATACTTACTTATAATAAATTTACTTCCCAGATGCCCAGTTCTCTAAACTAGAAAATTGTTCTTGAAAGTTGGGACAAGTATGTTTACACTGACTTCCGTTTTCTACTTGTTTATTGTGTACTTTGTATGGGCCGGTGGCCTTTAAGCAATTCAAATGATAGTCATGTTCACTTTAGTATATTCAAAATGCTGAATAAAACCCGTATTCTCCTGTACGTGACTTTACTTTACTTTAACCCTTTCTCACCTGCAGAAGCATTTTGATGCAATAACTGCAGACGATTCAGTAATTATACCTACAATTATAGCAATGTCTTCTTTTGCCAAATTATTTGTAATTGGCGTTTGCTGTAAATGGGACAAAATGAATCTGCAAGTGGGAAACAAGTTTGTCAACGTTATGATATAAGGGAAACAACTTTCACGTGACTGCATTTGTGTTTTATAGTTTAATTACTTCCCTTCTAACGGATTTGGTTAACCCTTTCCCACCTGCAGACGCATTTCGACGCAACAGCAGCAGACGACTTTTGAAATGGCTAAAGCTGGAATTACTGATGATCTGCAATTTCTCCTCTGGCCACAATGTTTTCAACTTTATTTAACAATTTTATCCGGTTTTTGTCACTATGTTTTCAAAGTCGTCTGCTGCAGATTTGCTGTATGTGGAAAGGGTTAAAAGCTGTAAGTACATATACAAATAAAGTCGCTGTTCTTTTGCATATTCCGACCAGTATTATCCAAACGAATTATAATGTAATTCATTTATTTTTTTAATATTTATGAACTGTTTTGAAATTATAGGACGTTTAAAATGAATGATTATTACATCTCGCATACTACAAGAACAAAGAATGTTCACTTAATTTGAAATATCGATTAAATTGTTTACAAAAGACTGTGTGCAATAGCAAAAATCAATAATTTTGAACTTTGAGTTATATCGATCAGCTCTTTAGAATAACTAGATCTATTAATACACTTATGCCGTATAGTGTATACTATTTCTACATATGTATGTACATACTTCACTAACATATCTACTCCTTCACGTGTATTATAATTTGACTGATAATATAACATAATTGGATTTGAGATCTACATTAGGACTGTAGTAAGTTTGTTTTTACTTATTCAATGGTATTCATTGAAAATATATCTT